>BGNK01002117.1:97496-113661 GCA_003297005.1 Symbiodinium sp. clade A Y106 | reverse complement strand
TCAGTAAAAAATGGTTACCAAGTACTTATATTTTGATTTATAACTACGGTATTTTTTACAAACAACTTATATGTTTGAATGGAGTTATAACTGAGATCTGTTTACTTCAGTGAGTTATAGCTTCAGGTACTCAGCTTATAACTCCAGTTGCCCAACTTATAACTCCATATATAAGTCCGCAACTCACACGGCCAACGAAGTAGCCATGTGTTGTCATGGGGGGGACAGCTGAGCAACAGTAGGGGGTTGGAACCAGCTAGTCAGCTGCCGAAGCAGCTGCCGGCCGGGCCCTCAGTGTCAGCTCTCACTTGTTACTTGCATGAGGGGGGACAGAGTGAGTGTTCTTGTAGAGTGTCTCATGTGGCTTGCTGTGTTGCAGAGTACTGTTGCACTCGGAGAGCCCCACCCGTGCTGGGCCAACAGGGCCCGAGCCCCAGCTTTGGGGGACGAACAGCACCGGCAGTAGGGGGGTTTGAGGCTTAGCCTTCGAGGCGGGTTGGGGTTTAGTGTTACGGGGCTTGGGGTGGACGGCCGGTGACTCGCACCTCGGGGGCCAAACTGTCGTCTCCGCACTTAATTCCGGGGTGCGCGAAATCGCGCGGGGGGCAGAGCGTGAGTGATGCTCCCCTGGCCGTGTTGAAGAAGAGACAGAGAGAGGCACGCCAACCACCACCACCAAAGCAGCCCGCCAGCAGCTCCTCCAACGCGGCGCCAATCCAACAACAACCAGTGGTCAAGCAACCGCCACCGCGACCAAAGCAACAACAACCACGGCAGCAGCCCGCCACAGACTTTCTGGACAGTCGACCGCTGAGAGGGAGAGACACCACGGAGGACCAACAGCAACCACCACCACACTTCTACGAGCTTGCCAGAGACACCCGAAACATCGGGGGACCACAGCGCGACACAGACAAGACTGAACTGTGGCAGAGACCTTTGAGAACCACCACCACTACGAGCACCACCACCACCACCACAACTACCACCCCAACCAATGTGTGCAACCCAGCCACCGCAGAACAGGAACAACATGACTCCGACATGGACGGCACCACCACGGGAGAAAAGAATGCCGGCCTCACACGCAGGAGGAGACGGGCACCGTACTGGGAACACAGCAGAAGGCGACAGCGGCACAACCCAAACCCCCAACCGGACGAGAGGAAGGACAGCCCGGCAGCAGCAGTGACGTACCAGCGGCAGCACAAAGCGGCGTCATAGCAGCACAGAGGGGTGCAATGACAGCGGCAGCAACACAGCTCCTGCTAGTGCAGGAAATAGCCAGCATCTGCAGCCTAGCCCTTCGAGTGCTGAGAGAGGGGAGCGAGACAGGAGGCTTTGCTCCACAAACCGCTCCTGCACCGCGGCCGTATAGCGAGCCAAGCGCCCTGGAGGAAGCTCGCAGATGTGTCGCCAGCATGAGAGTGCACAGAAGGGAAGCCCTCACCAGTGAAGAGTACCTCAGCATACTCGGAGACCTGATCCAACGAGGCTCGGGGGAAATCCTGGAGTCAGAAGGGGTCCAGACAGCGGGGGAAAGCCACGCACGGCTGCCGCCATGGTGGACAGAGCTATCCTACCAGCAATGGGGGGGAGCTCGCCTGGAACACGCTGCGCTGGTGGGATGAGCTGTGCGACCTCCTCATGCCCCGGGTGATCCTGGCCGACCACCCACAGGAAGCAGCTCATCCGGCGAACGTCCTAGCCCTCCAAAATGCCAACGTGGGGGAATGGACAGCAAGAACGAGTCAGCTGCATTCAGCAGCAGCAAGCCTTCTTCGGAGGATGCGGTGAGCGAGACCCAGACGGAGAACCTCGAGCAGACCGGCCAGCCAACAGAAGGGGGGACGGATGAGACTCCCAAAGGAACCAAAAGGAAAGCAGAGCGACGGGGGAAAAACCAAAGTGGATAGGCCTCCACGGCACCACCGCCGAAGAAGCTGTGGCCCTGGAGACGGACAGCCTGATCCGGGACATAGGGAGGCAGCCGAGCTTCCAACGTTGCCCCTCCCTACACAGCCTGAGGGGGACTCTGCAAACACCACGACCGTACCGTGGCTTGCGCCTTCTGCAGACGCTGGCACCAACAACGACCCCACGGCTGGGGGGAACCCGAGCTGGGGGGAACACAGCTCCCCTTCCAGCCCTGAGTCGCACAGACGACGTAGGATGCATGGGGCGTTTTCAACCGACATGGCCCGCTCTAGAAGCGGGCAAGGCCCCTCCAGGCGGGGAAGGCTCCTTGTGCTACAGTAACATACTGTTAACCACCTGCCTGTTGTGTGGTGAAACAAGGCCTCCTCGCACGCAAAACTACTGTAGGACCACACTAGCCGCAGAAGGGGGGACAAACCGTACTGTGAAACATATGATTCCTTGTTGCAGTGTTGCTTCCACAAGTCCCAGCCCGCGGAAAACAGTAACTTGGTTGACACGAACTACAAAAAGGGGGAGGACCGACGTACTTGTTCAGCACTGTGTCTTGTTCGAGGTGTTGCTTCCGACCGTCCCAACCACACAAAGCCTTGTAGTATAGTAACGAGAGAGGGGGACCAACGTACTGTGATACCGTATTCAGCGATTGTTGCCATACCCAAAAGGTCCACCCCAGGTGACAGCCCTACATCCTGTCTTGCACTTAAGCTGTTCTTGTTTTAGCAGAAGGGCGTTTACCGACCATAGGTTTAAGTGTTGGGGGGATCAAGGCCGTCGAGGTACTAAGGAAGTAGCCATAGAGGGCGCGGCGAAGAGGCCGGGATGCGGGCTAATGTTCAGGGGGCTTGACGACGGCCTTACCGCCTTACCCTACCGCTCAAACCGTCCTTTGCACGCAAACCCAACTTCTGACCCCAAGGCCCTGTTCCACCGAACATCGGGGAATGGGGGGGCCTCGGCCCCGGGTCCGCGTGCGGACTCTCCCCCAACGGAAGGACGGAAGACAGAGCGAGAGAGAGAAGTGCTCCACGGCCTGAAAGCACTTTATACATTGCTTGTTCGGTTCGTTTCATCGTACCGTGGAACACTGGGGGGGAGGAAAACGTGTTTGCTGGAGAGTGTACGTACATCCTGAAAACAATACCGTAGTCTTGAAGGCTGTAGCCCAATGGATGTCCTACACTCGTTTCTCACTCCCCACAACCCAATCAAAAGGCATAGGGTGGGCTTTGAAGCCCGGGGACTTTGACCGGTCCCCATGCCCAGGAGAGAGAGAGAGAGAGGGAGGGAGGGAGGGAGGGAGGTGTAACTGCTCCCTCTTTCTAGCACTCCGAGCTCTAAGAGCTGGGCCTGTCTGCTGCAATCTTGTTCTCAAGGAACTTAGGCTAACGTTCTCCGGGCTAATGTGCCTGTGCTCCTAAATCGCCTGAATCCTCGCCTGAGCTTCTCGAGCGCGAGTGCCAAAAACTGCTCCCTCTCCATGCCTCAGAGCAAAGCAAAGCAAAGAGAGGTGCAGGGGATAAAGCCCCTACACCCGAGGCCTTGCGAAAGAAAGAAAGAGAATAAGAGAGAGACCAAGCCTTTGGAGCCAGAGTTAGCATCAACACAGTATGTTAGCCACAGGGGCGCGGAGATGAGGCCGGGGTTGGGCGTTGTTGGTACAGTAGTGTTCGGGGACGGGTTGCCAACTCAGAAACCGAGAGCATATCGTGCCGCCAGTGCCGTAGTCACAAGGCACCCCAAAAGCCGACCACTCAATAACACCAAACAGGGTCCGGCGGGCCAAGTGCCTGCGGGTCATGCGTGTCCCCGAAGCCCGGCAGAAAGAAAGAAAAGAGACTCTGGAGGCCGGGGAACTTAACCAGTCACCTATGCCCTGAGGAAGAAGAAGAAGAAGAGAGACTCTGTCGACTTAGAGCTGCGACTCGCATCGGCTCGCGCTCGCAGGAAAATCGCATGGAACGGCTGATGGCCACCGCAGCACCTTCGTTAAATCTGCCTCATCGGCTTCGGAGGGCTTCGGTTGGGCAACTAGGAAAACATATCAATACGAAGCTGATGAATAGACATGAAGATCGATACCGTAGATGATACATAGACATACAGCACATGAATAGACAGATAGATCGACGACAGATGGATGGATATTATGTGTATGTGTGTGTATATATATATACACACCTGCAACAGCAAAATTATCAAAATTTCAGCAAAACTGTCCTTGTAATGATTCTGGCACCAGCAGAGGTGCGCGTATTGGAAGCTGGCGTGGCCGGGGTAGATGTCCAGGCCGACTCACAATGTTCTGTCCCGTCACGCTATTGTTGGAGTGGGCGCCAGGTGCTTCAGTCACCATCCAACAATGACATGTTGTGGACGCCCGACAGACTTTCTCAGAGGGCTGGCTGCTCCTTTTGAAGTCATGGAACGACTCAGCTGCCGGCCGAGGATCGACTTCACAGAGGCGGCATTGCTGAAGAAAGGTGCCGTAGGGTTGGGGGATGTCACGAGATTTTCATTAAGTTCAATCGGTTGCTTGGCATTCGGGCTTTCGTGAGGTTGCCTCGATTTGCTTCGTATCTCTTGCATACGTAGGTTAGCCTTGTCCTCGCATTTCGCAAGCCTCTCCTAATGCCATAATGCCAGCATAGGCTGGCATTTTCGTAAACCCAATTTGTCTTCGCATTTGGCAACCCTTCGGTGATGCCGGCGTGCCCGCATCGTCGGGAAAGCACGATCCCTGTTGAATTCCAATACAGGGCGTCACATTGGTCTCCAAATGACAATCTTCTCGATGACGCAGTCGTAGTGCTGCGCATGCAGGCCTGGAAATGTTTAGATCTCGCCAGTACATGGGGTAAGCATGTCGCTCACGACATGGCGCTGCGTGTGTGGTCTTGTGAGGATTCGCACTCGCATCCCCCGGTAAGAGCCGTTCACAGTACATTCCAACACCTGGACCGCCTGCAGGTCGCAGCCAACCCGTCTCAAAGTTGCAATTGCCGTAAGAGATGGGCAAATGGAATGAGCTTCAGCCACGATAGGCTAAAATAAATCAGGCGCGAGCAGTGTAGCATATTTGTTCCAGAAAACGGTGGAAAAAGCTGGAGCCGTTCTCGAAACAAGACTTTTCTTGAAGAACCCTGGCTCTGTCAGAAAGACTCGCCACCTTCTGCTTCAATCGAGTTTCAAGCCCCGGCCTGGCAGAGATTGTATAAACAAAGTTTGTTTACGGCTGTGGGCAGGCCGGGCAGAATGGAATGCCTTGCAAGCTGCTTGTTGGTCTTGTGGAGTCTTGTGTCTTGTGTTTCCTCGCCTCATCGCCGCCTCACCGGCGGCACTGTCGCTTGTCTCATGGCCCCAGCTGCTTCACAGAGGGCGTTGAGAGAGTCGCAGTGGTCGATGCAAGATGCCTTGTGAGGTCGGGTTATGTCGGTTATGTCTTCCGGAGGCTCAAGAGCTGGGCTGTCCTCAGCCTTGCGGAGTTCGTTGACCGACTTCTTTCTCCCTTGCACCAACCTAAAAAACGCACGCAGAATCTCAGATGTTGTACCTGAGTTGTGCATAAGAGCTTCAGGCCAAGAGTAAGAGGTTTGCCGCGCAAGTGTGCTTTGTACAGCGAGCATTCAGCCCATTGCCAACTTGATTGGAGGTCCCGACAGTATTTCATTGGAAGCTCCGCCGATGATATGCCCAGAGTATGAAAAGCGGTACAGGACACTTCCGCTGAGCAGAGGATGGCTGAAGACTGCATTGTCTCCCAGGAGCCCCAAAGATGCGGTGGTGGGATTCGCCACAGCCGGCCTTGAAGCACGTGGAATCACAATGTAAGCTGCAACCCAAGGCTTGCGGTGTTCAGCTGAGGAAGTCTTCCTCTTGGTTCCGCCCAGCTCGCACGAAGGCGCTGCGAAGGCTCTGGCTGAAGAGCTGCGGGATCTATCTGAATGCCCCCAGCGAGGCCAGGCAGGCGTGACGGCGCAAGCTTGCAGCCCAAAACTTGCTGTGGATTTGGTTGCCAATCGAGTCGATCCCAATGAAGCTGAGCTGGCAGCATGATGCAGTGACGGTGAGTTTGCGAGATCGCTCCGGCAGGTGTTGGGAAGACTTTCCAAGATGTGCCTCGGCGAGACGCGATGCTGCGATGCTTCGCCCCCCTTAATCGCCCCGCGCAGTGTTGCAGTGTTGTAGTGTTGTTCGCTTCTGGCATCTTCACGGCCCAACATGAAAAGCCGCCCCGGCCTGGCCACCGCCAGCGAAGGTCGCATAGCGGGTCAGTTCTGTATTCTGTATTGTCGGCTGCACCTGTGCTTTCCTGGAAAATGCTGCAGGTTTGGGCAAAGCTACCGTGGAAAGTCGGTGCTTTGGAAGGAAAGCGGCTGGAGACTGCGGCTGCCAGCGCCGCAGGTGTGGTAGTGCCTCGCGCCGCAACCGGGTGAGTACGATTGAAGCGCAGAGGCGCAGCGCCAGTGCGTGTCGAGCCTGTGATGTGGTAGAGCCGAGGATGCATGAGCCGCTGGCACCTGACTGTTGCAACGTTGGCTGCATGAGCCGAGAGGAGGTGAGCTGCAAACGGTCAAGAGCGAACTGGCTTGTTTGGTGTTCTGGCTTCCGGAGGTGCTTTTTCCCGGTAAGCAGCAGTACTTGTAGTTCGAAATTGTGTTGCCACGCGGCCAGCAAATCGTGATAACTGCGTAGCCAAGCCGAACCAGATATGGCCACTGCCCCCAAGGGGCGTGGCATTAAAGTCCTCTTGTTGCAGCCGCTTCGCATGTGGCAAACACAAGCTTCAACTTGGAGCCAGAATTGCGCTGGTCCTTTCGGAATCGACCCTGAATCTGAGTTTTGAGGAATCTTAGCCGTCTTAGCCAGAAAGGACTGGCCTTAGTCGCTCTCAAATCTTTTTTCTCGGAAGAGCCCGGAGATGTGCTTCCAAGACACGGCTTCGCAAGCGGCCGCTTTGCAGGTTTCGCCATGGGGCCACCTTTATGGCTTTGAGTTTGTGGCAGCTGGCTGACGTGCCCAAGTCGCGGCATGCAGCTGGCACCACGGATTGTCGCCAGGCTTGCAGTGCTTGTAGCTCCAAGCGATTCCACATGCTCCTTGCACAAAGCTCGCAAAAACGCACGCCGAGAAGCTCAGCATAGAAGCAGAGTCACGTGATGCACGCCTCAAGCTTTGTGCGAGGGATGTCCCTCCAACCAAGCCAAGAGGCTTTTTCCTGCTGCATGGCTTTGCCTGCAGTGCACTTTCAGCCCTCCCTTGGCAAACACAGCATAAGGCGAATAGTAGAGCGGCTTGAGCTGGTTGCGCCTCACATGTTTAGCATCACAGGCCTTGGATTGAATTGATGTGTACTTTTGGGCTCAACTTCCAGGATGTTCCATTCTTAGTTGGATCTTCTTGTTCTGATGGTCCTCCATGGGGCAGTCTTAGATGAAACCTTAGATTGTGAAAGCTCGCGATCCGTGCAGCCGTATCACGAGCTGAATGGAAAGACCTCTTTCCGACAGCATGTTCTTGCGGCTGTGGTTCAGGGTACCCATGGCTGCATTGCCGTTGGGAGCGTGCTGCTTTGCTTCAGTTGCTACTGTTTTCTCCAGGCTGCCCCTCCTGAAATCAAGCAGCCACCCAAAGCGGTTCCGGTGGTTTTGGTCGATGGACAGCAGTACACGGACGTCCAATACTTGGGCATGAACCTGTTTACAGCTCCCGGAACGGAAGTAGATGGCTGTTTCGACTATCATGCCGAGATGGACCAGTGCTATTTGGGAAGCAGCACTGTTCGTGAAGATGTCACCAGGCGAATGGAAATCATGCTTGAGGCCATTGATAGAGCATTCAAATCTGAGCACTGGGACCGCCGCCCGACTACGCTGAAGATTGTCCTTCTCCCTGAGTTCTTCTGGCGAGGAAAGCAGGGGGCATACCGGATAAAGAGGGGGCTCGAGAATGTGACTCACCCTACAGCCCATTGGATCTTTCATCAATTTGCGCACGAACGCTTCAAACATTGGCTGATCGTTGATGGAACCGTGGTCATGGCCCAAGCTGCAGATGAGAGGTACGTGCGTATGTCCGAGAGACCAGATCAGAATATCAGCTACTTCAATTTCGCTCCAGTACATGTTGGGGGGACGAACTTGACATACTTGAAATTCAAGAGGTTCATCAGTGGAATAGATTTTATACATGCTCGCCCAGAAGGATCACGCATGGTCCCGGCACCGCCACACAAGTCTCGCGAATTCTGCAGGAAACATCCGCACTCCAACGGCTGCATATATGGACGGATGCCGCAGGCACTCCTGGAAGAGCTCGGATTCAGCAATGATATAGAACTTCCGCGTGGTGTGCTCTCCGTTGGGGGCTTGAAGATTGGCTTGGAGATTTGCCTAGACCACGCGATGGGGGATCTCTGCAACGGCATTCTTGCAGGCGACGAGCATGTGGACGTGCAGCTAGTTGTCTCTGCGGGTATGAACATCGCGTCCGGCCCGGTTTGCACCTTAGCAGGAGGTCCGGTATTCCTTGCCGACGGCTTCGCAAGGACGGAGGTCAGCTTGAACCCGTTTGGAAAAGGCCGAGTGGCAGCCCCAACTCCGGACCACCGCCGCCGCTTCAACGTTGGCATAGACTATGGCGCTGATGTTATGGCCGCGGTCTTAGTCAAGCTTTCACTGCGCACATCCTGCGTGCATACTGCAAGAAGACGTCCAAGTCAGACAGGTGTCGATGCAGCAGTGGATAGCTGACACGATCTTCAGTATCACCGGAACGGGCTTCGGCACACGGTTTCCTGGACTGTCGACTCTCCCCGGCGGCAGCTCCAGTTCTGGCAGTACCGGCTTGCCCTTCAAGCAGAGACTTGGAGAAGCGAATCTATAACAGCGTTAGCATAGTTCTGATTGAAGAAAGGTTCTTGAAGCCAACACAACAGCCCAAGCATCCGTTCTCAGAGCCTGCTTCCCTTGATAGCAGGTTTTGCTCAGATGTTTTGTGCGAATGTGTGCCATGTGGGGTACCGTTTCTCTTGCCTTGCCCATAGTAGAAGCGTCCAGTGTGCCCAGATGTGCCACAATACCATCGTGTACCCTGCCAGCTCGAAAAAGCTGAACCACCCTCGCCCGCCGATGTTATATAATAATACAGATCTTTGTGTTGTCGGAATCGCATGCAAGAGTGCAAGGATTCCGGCTTTGGGAGACGATTGGAAGGCCAAGCTCCAAGGGTTCTACCACACAGGCAGCTACAAGGAAGCGGAGCGCATGCAAGCTTCGCTCGAAAAGGCCTTAGACAGGTTTGAGGATTCAGAGCTCCTTTCGATGTCAAGTGACATATCACAGCCAAAGATCTATCCAACAATGGACATCTACGGCCCGTTTCAAGTACCTGGCCACTGAAATGAGAAAACCATGCTGTCCAAAGACGACATCGGGTTGAGAGTGTCTGTCACACCTCGAGCAGAGTACCTGGCGAGGCGATCTCGCAAAATGGTTTTCGAAGCTTACGCCGCCAGATAGCGAATCAACTGTAGTCATCCAGCATGTCCACCTTCGCTGCAAGGCAGAGGGCTCTGCCTCCTTCGAAGAACTGTGGGCCACCATCTCAGCGTGAGACTTTCCACAGTCGTGCTTCTACAGTAGCCTGATAGGACACGAGTGTGGGAAGGAATTCATGTGAGGTGCAAATCTTCATGCAGCTGCGAGCGCTTGCTTCAGACAGCAGGCATTGAGTGCTCTCGAAGCACACTTTGCGCCACGCCCGCTAGTTAGCAAAGACAGAAGCTACTCCAGCATCCGAAATCACGACAACAGCCGGCCGCACACACAGGATTGCAACCTACCTTTTGCTTGGGTTGCAGGCCTGAGGTGCGGAACTGCGCGGTGCGAGTCTGAGCATGGAGAGCCTTGCTGTGGCTTGCAACACCCGTATTGAGCTTTTGTTGTGCCCAGCTGACTGCGAGACGCAACCATGCAAAAACTGTCGGCTCAAAGTTGCAGCCTAATGTCCAAAACCTGCCTCTACTCTTGCGACACCGAAATCCAGACGGCGAGGCGGTCCGCTGGTGGTCATTGACGGAACTCAGCAAGAGAGAAGGAGATAGCATTGGCGAGCTGAGGTCAGCATGCGTTTTGGACAGCGAACAGCAACTCAAATGATCGAATGTGTGGCCAACAACGATGCAGGCCTCTAGACGGCTTGGGAGATTCGGCTGTTGCCTGTGGCCTTCAGAGTCGTGTTGCGAGAAACCGCATTGCAGCGGTGTGCTGGTGTGCCGTTGTTCCCGCCGGTGAAGGAATGGAAACTCTGGACTTCACCAAGAATGCCTCCTTTCAAATGAGCCTTGCCTCGACTAGGCATCAGTAAATCCTCGGATGATAATCTCAGTCTCAGATACTTGTCTGCGAAGATGATTCAGGAAGGCGCTGGAGAATACTCGAAGTCTGGCGGAAGCACTGAAGAAGAACACCGTTATCAGGTCCGACCCGTGCCTGGCTGTGCCTGCTCAGAGCTTCCGTGATCATGAAGTGAATTGACTCTATCAGGACGCTGGTTTTGCGCGAGTGTGAAATTTCCGATGCTGGGGCAGAGGCGGGCGTGACGTCCTGTTTCACCACAGTGTCACCTGGTTCGCTTCGCTGAGAAAGACCTGAGAAAGCGTAGCCACATCTGAAACTTGCACGCAGGCTTTGGGTGCTGCACTCGCGGTGAACCAGGGCATTGAAGAGTTGGATTTGCAGCATCTCGCCTGCCAAGTCCATCATTCGTTTCTGCTCAGTGAGGATAATGGTCGTTCGACACGCAGCAATCGTTAATTAGCCAAGTGTAATTGCTTGTACCTTCATTGCTAATCTCAATGTATCCAGATGCAGAAGAACAAAACGTCAAGAACAAAAACCGCACGAAGCATACTGTCATACTGTCTGTTGAGCAATCTTTCTCAAACGAACTCGGTGGTGCAAGATGATGGGCGAAGGGCAAGTCCAACGGAGCCCCGAAGCCAAAGTTCAAGCACGCATGGAATTTCGGGCAAAGCCAAACAAGCGCTCGTGCCTTTGTGCTGATGCACCGTCGACTCGGGGGGCCTGATCTGACACTGACATGTGATGGAACTGGAGGGATCGGGACAAACAAGAGCACTGAACTACGATTGCGGGCATCTGGTGAGATTGTGTTTGACATGTCTGCCATTCTGCTGCTAGTTGCCTGATTCTGCACCATGCCCGGGCCCTGTACCGGCGCAAACACGCACGCGCGCACGGACGCACGCACGTCAAGCCACCGAACTCGAGCACAGGCCACCAACCAGGCTTCTCACTTGACTTGACATAGACGCAGCATGGAGAGCACATGGTCCGTGACCGTGAACATGATTATCCACCTTGCTGGTGGCCTCTTGCACGTAAAGCTGCAGAGCTTTGCACCCCAGTTCGTACCAGTTGCACTCATGGTTGCAGGACTTGCCAGGGTGGAAAAATCTTGCGTTTGCTTTCCATTCAGTTACCCTGCGAAACCGCTCTGTCTGCTGAGGCAGAATCATCTCAGTACCGGTGGGGCGATTTCTATAGCCAAGGGCCTGGCGACCAACCAGACCTTGAAAACGCTGAACCTCATGAACCAGAATCACAAAATCAGCGAGGAGGCTTTGGAAAACTTCATCACCATGTTCCAGACAAATCTTGCGCTGACCAAGCTCATGTGGAAAGTGGATTCTCGAAGAACTTGGGAAGTCTCCAAGCTCATCACCCGAAATGTGGAGATTGGCCGTCGCAAGGCAGCAGGCGCCTCCATTCAGGACCTGCTTCCTGCCAAACTGCGCGAAGATGCGGATGCGAGCGGATCTCACTCGCAGCCTGTCCAATCACCCCCGGCTTCCGCGGCTGTGCCGGCGACGAAGGCCGACGCTGAGCCTGCCGAGCTGGCCCAGACACCTCCAGAGGCGACAACCGCAAGATCGGGACCCGAGGAGCAGGCGCAAGAACTTCTCCGCCTGCAATATCCTGCAATGCTTTAGGCACTTTAGGCTATATAGGACCTATACTTCGCATATGTGCCAAGCGAGTGCAGCATGTGCACAGAAGCGGGCAGGAAGCCAGAGTGACCTGCAACTGAAAAGACGGCAGGAGACTTCCGCCACAGTGCCCGAGACAGCCACCGACGCTTCACCTGAGGCTGATTGAAGAGAAGCAGGTGGACACCGTGTCAGCGGACCGGTGCAAAATTACCGCTGCATGCTGTGGGCTTACAATTAGATGTGAGACTCATGCTGAACTGCTAGACAAACGCTATGTCATATCATTTCAGAAGCTCCACGACGTGGCAGTTCATACACTCGTGGCTGCAGCATACTGGCCAGTCTGCACTGCAGCAGACAGATTGTGGTTCTGTCCTGTCTCACGGGTGAGTTGGCTGAGCAGACCATCGGTGCCATGAGCATGCGGCGATTGCGTGCAGAAGCATCCGCCGGTCTGTGGGACAATGACAATGCACGCTTACGAGATGAGTTGTACCTACAGAGTCTGTCCAAGCATAAAGTTCTGCTTCCTTTGCCGCAAGCTTCTTATCCTTTACATTCATTACAGCGGATCCTTGCGATCCTCATGCTGTTGCTATTTCAGGCTTTGCCTGTGAGCTAAAGATTTCGGATGCTGCAGTACTTGTCCGGCCAGTTCCGGCACTCTGCTTCAGGTCTGTAGAAACAAGCTGTCAAAACGAGTTGCGGTGTTTTTGTTTCGATTGCTCGCTTTCAGCCAGCCGTCCGCGATTGGGTTGCATCGGCGCGATACTGCTATGACCGCACATCGGTTCCTGTTGTCGAACTGCGATCTCATCTCATAGTCGGATTCTGTCAGATGCAGGTAAAGAGCCTGTCGACAGCACTGCTTTCCCATGGCCGCAAGGCAGGCATCAAGCCGGCCCCCAGTGCCAGTTTCGCGGGAGGGGGGCTTGACCAACAGGTGGGGACCGAGTGCTATTCGCGGTGCTTGTCGGACATCCTGATGAAGGCCCGAAGACAAGTGAGGGAGACAGTAGCAGACAACATAGCAAAGTATGGCAATGATGTCCTATGTATGCATACTTCGCAGGCTCGATCATCATGAATAGTGTTTTTTCTGAAGCCTGTCCACATCGAGACCATTGGAGACATGCTGTTCAGATAGAACAGGTGGGAACTGTCTTTCGGAATCTGTCAGTAGATTCGAAACCTGTGTTTTCTTGCTTGCCGATTCCACGCTGGTTTGCGGGCTTTCACATGGCTCCCTGGCCAGGTCCTGGCAGAGATACAGGATGCCGCCCGTGAAGCTCGACAGCGGGGCACGTCCGAGACACCAGAACCAAAATTGAAGCATGTGCTCAGCACAAACAGCTCCTTGAAAGATGGAGATGGTACGTCCATCCAGTATGATAGCCAACAGTTGCGAGGTCGAGGACCGACAACCAACTGATTGTGCATCATTCTCGAGACACGCCGGAGAAGCAGTGGGATGTCGCGAGCCTAGTGCATTGCTCTGGGAATGTGGAATGTGTTGGGCCATTTGACTGTTGACCTTTATGAAAGACTGGTGTTTGGGGGAATAAGGAGACGGTGTCTCTCGCCTTTGAGGGCGTCCGGCGGGCCTCGCACTCAGCCTGTCTCGGCCTGCATCTTCGCCAACGAAGTCGCCGAATTCGCGCAAGGTGCTGAACCACTTTTCCGAAGAAGCGGGCCCCGAAGCCTTTGCGTGCATGACCCAGCGGACAATGAGTCTGGCCTCTGCTCGGCAGCTTGCAAGCGGGATGCACGATCATCTTGTTGCATCATCGGCAAGGCCGCTAGCCTACGGGATGCTTCTGCACATTCAGGAGAACCCCCTGTTCTTGAAAGGTGCAGGTCACAGTCTTCTCCCATGTTCTCACTGGCCCGAAGTAGTGAATTCAAGATTAGATTGTCGAGCTGAGATGTGGGCGCAGGAGACCATGCGTGCCCTCACACCTGAGACTACGGCCTCTGCCACAGCCCTATCACTGCGATACGTGTCTTGAGGAGGTTCCTTGGCGGCCCAGCTTTCGGCAGTGACTTGCCGCAAGCGGCCAAGCCACTGTTCCAAGGAGCGCAACTTTTGACTGGCTGCTTCTGAGTCCTCCATCAGAGTGACTCGAAGAAGTAACGCACCAACAACCTGAGGGTTGAGCCGCGGGGGGTGCTGATAGCTGGAGGTGTTGATCACGTCGAAGCCGAGCTGAGCACTCCAAGGAATCGGCCCACCTGGCGCTGGATAAGTCATTTGCACACATGACTCCCGGCACAGCAGTGTTTGGGGCGGGAGGGTCTCGTTGATAACGAAGGTCCCTTTGCACAGACCGCAGCCAGAACGAATGGAAAGAACAGCCCATTGAAAGGCATTGTAGAGCGTTAGATTGGTCTCCGGGTTGGTTTCCACCATGTCTAGAAGGCTGAGATCAGTTGCTTTGCAAAGCGCTTTCGTGTGCAGGTTCGGCTTTGCTTTCAAGATGGTGAAGTTCGAGAGAAGGGGGTTATGCGGATGAGTCGGATAGGTTGGTTGGATCCTTGCGTGGGCTTGGTGGATCAAGCCAGTATATATACTTCAATCGTCCCGGCATGCCCCGGCCGCAAATACCGGTAAGCACCCGTGGTGGTGGTGGTGGTGGCGGTGGCGGTGGCGGTGGCGGCGGTGGCACGTGTGCCAGTGCGAATACTACGGTAGCGGTAGTAGTAGTAGTAGTAGTAGTAGTAGTAGTAGCAGTAGCAGTAGTAGTAGTAGTAGCAGTAGTAGTAGTAGTAGCTAGTAGCTAGTAGCTAGTAGCTAGTAGTTAGCAGTTAGTAGTTAAAGTAGTGGTAGTAGTAGTCGTCGTAGTAGTAGTCGTAGTAGTAGCAGTAGCAGTAGTCGTAGCAGTAGTAGTAGTAGTAGTAGCAGCAGTCGTAGTACTAGTAGTATTAGTATTAGTAGTGGTAGTAGTAGTAGTAGTTGTAGTAGTAGTAGTAGTAGTAGTACTGTAGTAGTAGTAGTAGTAGTAGTAGCAGCAGCAGCAGTACAGTAGCAGTAGCAGTAGCAGTAGCAGTAGCAGCAGTAGCAGCAGTAGCAGCAGTAGCAGCAGTAGCAGCAGTAGCAGCAGTAGCAGTAGCAGCAGTAGCAGCAGTAGCAGCAGTAGCAGCAGCAGTAGCAGCAGCAGCAGTAGCAGCAGTAGCAGCAGTAGCAAGAGTAGCAGTAGCAGCAGTAGCAGCAGCAGCAGTAGTAGCAGTAGCAGAAGTAGCAGTAGCAGTAGCAGTAGCAGTAGTAGTAGTAGTAGTCGTAATCTAGAATCTAGAAAGTACTTGTGGTATTTGGTTTAGTGTGTCTTTTGTGTTTTTTTGTTTGTTGTTGTCCTCGGTTGCTTGTGGTTGCTTGTTTCGTTTGTTGTTGGTGTTTGCTGTTGTTGTTGTTGCTGTTGCTGTTGTCGTTGTTGTTGCTTTGTGTTTGCTGTTGGGGTGTGGTGGCGGTGGTGGGGGTGGGGGGTGGCGTCGCTGGTGTCGTTGCTGTCGCTGCTGTTGTTGTTGTGGTTGTATTTGTGGTCGTTGTTGCGGTTGCATTTGTGCTTCTTGTTGTGGTTGTTGTTGTTGTTGGTGGCACGTGCGTCTGCCGCCGCGCGGGGTGGAGCGATTTCGGGGATGGCATGTGCTGACACTCGAGTTTTGGCACGTCGCTGCCTCGGAATTGAATTTGCGTTGTTTTTTCGCATCGGTTTTTGCTGTGTTTTCTCAAAGCGCGTGCACGGAGCTGAAGTACAATTGGAAGTCCAAGCTGGCATGTGCAAAAAGGCGAGAGTCGGCAAACACCGAAAAAAACAATGCGAAATGAGAAACACGTAGAAACACAGAGAAAAAAAAGATGCGAAAAGGATAGCTCAGAGATTTTTTGTACAGTATAGCGCGGAAACTGGCACAAGTCGTAGCCCTACTCAAACACTTGCAACCTCACTGTGGCGTGCTCAAACACAGAATCCGAGTCCTTCATAGCGACGATGTGCTGCAGGATCTGCGAGGAGACATCGAATCAAACAAATATGCAGGCGGGGACATCCTAGCTCACAAGCACCTGAACAAACACCAAAAAAAAAATCCCAGACTGGCGCTTTGGTTACAAGGCAGAGCCAAACTCGACTCTTGCCTCTGGCAAACATTCGACCCAAACACTATCTTCGACGGAAATAAGAGGATGTGGGAGAAGCCCGCAAAGCGCCAAGGAAC
>BGNK01002117.1:74722-97432 GCA_003297005.1 Symbiodinium sp. clade A Y106 | reverse complement strand
ACGGGGGGGGGGTGTGATGACGTCCATGCCAATGCGGCTTCTGTGTCGTGTTTCATCGGTTCTTGCGGTGTTTTCCTATAATTTCTGGGCAGCGCTGTGGCGACCCTCGACTTTTCGCACATGCCAGCTTGGATTTCCATGTGTATGTATTTGACCTCCTTGGGGCGGGCTGATGACATCCATGCGAATGCGGCTTGCATGTACTGTTTCTCTTTCTGCTCTGTGCAATGGGGGGATGTTGATGATGTTAATGTTGTTTTGCATGATGTTGATCGCTTATGCGGAAGATAGGCGATGACGATACCTACGGCCATAACAATGACAATGACAATGTTGCTCCCACTTTGAAGACGCCACCAAGACAAAAGAACTCGTGCTTTCCAAACAAGACTTTCGCAAAAAAACAAGACCGAAACGCTAGGAAAACCACATGCTCCGAAACATCGTCTTTTTCACGAAAACCACACAAAACTCGAGATTTTCAGGCTTTTGACCAAAAATCCTCCAAAAAATAAACGAGGTGTTGTTGTTGTTGTTGGTGGTGGTGGTATTGTTGTTGGTTGCGAATTATTTGTTGTACGTTGTTTCGTTGAGTGTTGTTTGTTTTTCTCTTAACGGTTGGTTGCTGGTTGGGTGGGGGGTGGTGGGGTGGGGGGTGGTGATGGTGGCGGCGCTTTTGGTGGTGGTGTTGGTGTTGTTGTTGGTTGTGTGGTTCCTGTTCTTGTTGCTGTTGCTTTTGTTGCTGCTGTTCGTGTTTGTTGGGTTATGTTGTTCTTGCTTTTGTTGTTATGGTTTTGTTCCTGTTATTGTTCTTGTTGTCGCCGTGTTGCTGTTGTTGCTGTTGCTATTGCTGTTGTTGCTGCCGCTGTCGTTGGTGTTATTGCTGGTGTTGTTGTGGTCTAGTTGTGGTTGTTGTAGTTACATTGCAGTTGTGGTGGTTGTTGTTGGCTTGTTGTTGCTGCTGTTGTTTGTTGTTGTTGTTGCCTACTGGCCTATTGGGGCCTATTGTTGTTGTTGGCGGTGGTTGGTGTTGGTGTTGTTGTTGTTGTTGCTGTTGCTGTTGGTGGTGTTTTTGTTGTTGTTGTTGTTGTTGTTGTTGTTGTTGTTGTTGTTGTTGTTGTTCGTTCCTTCTTGTTGTTGTTGTTGTTTTGTTGTTGTTGTTGTCATATTCTCCTCCTCATTATTGTTCTTAGCCTTCGTGTTATTGTTAGTTAATTATTGTTACGCTTGCTTTACGTGGTTTTTGGTTGTTGTTGGTGGTGGTTGCCGTCGTGGTTGTTGCTGACGTTGTCGTTGTCGTTGTGATCATGTTTGTCGTCGTTGTGGTGGTGGTTGCAGTAGCAGTAGCCGCAACATCAGCAGCAGTGGCAGTAGCGGTGGCAATCGAAGCCGCAGTCTTCGCGGCCCTCAAGAGTTAGCTGTTCTGCGTGCATCCTATTAACAGCCCGGTTTACCAACATTGAGACTATGACGAATGCTTAGGCTGTCCGGGCGTTGGTCGACTTGATGAGGCCGCAAGTTTCGAAAGATGTTCAGTGTGGTCGGTGTTGCCTTGGCCCATGTGGACAGGATTCCGGCCTCTTGCCAGATGTTCCAGGCGGGGTGCTAGCGGAGCACATGCGCTACTGAGTGAGATGAATGGCGGGCCCCGCCCCCTAGCTGGACGACGACGCTTCCCATGAAAGCAATGCTGCTGCTGCTGCTACTGCTGCTCCACCACCACCACCACCACACTATATTATACTACTACTACTACTACTACTACCCAACTTCTTCGTTTTGCCGCGCACATGGCACGGCAAACGGGTGTTCAGTGATGTGCTTCATTGCAACACGCAGAGTGCGGTTATGCTAAAACTGTGTTTTCGCTTGGGTTTTAAGCACAGTCTGGAGCTTTGCAAGAAAGTCTTAGCAAGTTTGAATGTCTGACTTGCATGTGAACACAGGACGATTTGGGCGTCAATGTTTTAATGATTATTGTTCTGAAGTCGGCACAAACATCGAGTTTTTGCCGTTCAGTTCTCTTGCAAATGCATCTCTTTACGGCGGCAGCGGCCAGGACGTGTCCATGTTCGGCGCAAGCGTGTCCTCCACATCAACATGATTTTGGCTAGTTCAAGTGCGTTTCTCATTGCAGGCGCAGGACTTGCGAATATAGGTGGTTTTTAAGACCACTAAAAACAAATCTTTTCTATGGGGTGAGATATTGATGATAGTATGGGAGATACTGATGACAGTATGGGATCTTCATCATCTTCGCCGTCACCATATCGTTGTGCACTATGTTGTGCAAAAGGCACCGATGCTGCAAATACCAGTTGGGTATGCTCGCACCAGGCATCACCGCTTATGACAGTGCGCGTTATGCCAGAAAGCCAAACATCCTTCGGCAGTATGCGGCATAAAGTGGGAAAACCCCGTAATCACCTTGTGTTTGCGCCCCCCCGCCCAATTCACAAATGCTTCTCCGAGGGCGCTATCTAGCCTAGAGCCTCATAGCCTGCCCGCCTTGAACTTGGCCGTTTTTTCCCCCCCCCCCCCTGCCCCCCACCAAACCCCNCCCACCCCACCCCGGAAGTCACCCCTGAAGTGCTGCAAACGACGGTGATGGGCCCTCCTCCTCCTCCTCCTACTACTACTACTTCTGCTTTTGCTACTACTACTAGTAAACAAAAATACTACTGCTACTACTAGTACCCCTCCTCCTACTACCACTACCACTACCATGTCCCCACTACCACCATTACCATCACTACCACTAGGGCCACGACCCCTACTCCTACTCCTACTCCCACTCCTACTACTCCTACTCCTGCCCACGCTCATGCTCCTGCTCCTGCTACTGCTGCTTCTTCTGCTGCTGTTGCTACAGCTGCTGCTAATACCGCCACTACCACGACTTCGACGACGACTACTGCGACGACGACGACAATCACTACCCCTACCACTACCACTACGGCATATTCGATGCGCAGAGTCTAGATTCAAAGAGTCTGCCAGGCTTTGGAGTATATAGAAACCGAAAGGGCGATGCAAGGCGTGCCAGCTGGTCGCAGAGCAGTGGGTCGCAAAAGAATATCTGTATGACGGCAGGGCAACAAATCGAGCAGGCCAGCACAAGAATTGGCAAGGAAGGAAGAGGAAAGACGCAGGCAACATATGCTAAGGAGGGCAAAGGAAATGCTCGGTGAAGCAACGGGTGCCGACAGACGGACCGCAAACTGCGACGAGGCTTTCTGCTGCGGTTCCCGCAAGAAAATAAGGTTAAAGAACCGAGCCGTTGCGTTTCGTTTCGTTTACCACGCATTTCGATTCGATCGTATTCGGACGGCTGAGGCCTGCTGGCAGTCATAACAGCATTTGTCTGGGGCGGAGAACATCATTTGCTACTGGTAGGTCTGTTTAGCGGCTGGGCGAGGAATGTGCGGGAGTTCACAATTTGGCAGCTTTGCGCTTGGAAGTGTCAGATTCTGTACTCCCTCCGCGAGGGCCGGGAAAGCGAGGGAGTACAGTTTTGGGCATGTTGGGATCTGGACATGCTAAAAGCTGTGAAAGTGATGGGTGCCAAGAGCACATCGATGAGGCAAAGTGTGCTAATGGCAAAACGCAAAATGGCGATGAGGTCTCGGGCATACCGAGAATGGTGATGAGGCAAATGGCCATGAGGCAAGGGATGCCAACAGCCACACGCAAATGGCGATGAGGCAATGTGCACCGACGGCCAAAACGCCAACACGGCGATTGCTGTTGCTCATAACTTCCATAATTGCTGCTCCCTTAGCTCAGTTGTATTGTCCTTGCACTCTGACCTCGTTTAGTTTCCTTGTTGAAATGATGGGTTGACATGATCCGAGCGTGCTGCTTTCGGGGTAAGAACGTGGGTTTTGTTCCCCCGTCGTCTTTCTTGCCTAATTAGTTGGTCGACTCACGTTGCGGTCTCCAACCTGCCCGGTGCTGCCGGACTACCGCTTGCTCCCCCGACGCCCGCCCTGTTCCGGCACGCTCTGAGTCTCGCGCAACCACGGCAGTTCCAGAGCTAGGGCTGCCACGTTCTGCATGTAAGAGTCGGGAACTTTCTCGCCGCACACGTTCCTTCTCTCAACCGCGTGCACCTGCAGACACCCTCAGCCACAGTAGAAACCGTCGGTTAGCATTGTGCAAAATCACCTGGCTCTTGGGTAGATCTAAATGGCAGGTCACGGGAGCACTGACGAGGGACTCACGTGGTCCGACTCTGACAGGCCCTCCGTGCCTCAAGGTTGCGTGCAGGTAGTTCTGGTCACTGGGAAGGTGAGGCAACAACCTCGGTGTGGGCCCTGTCCTGGAAAGTCTTGCGCGAGGCTAAGTCTCAAGGCATATTAACAATTAGGGAGTCCCATCAGCCTTGCGACCTTGCACGCCGGAAATTCGAGGTGGGGCATGGTCAACTTTTGCCTTTCTCGCGAAGTTCCGGTGACCCAAGCTTGGGTTAACACGCTTGCATTAACCGGTCATTTTTCTTTCCAGAATCGGCGAAACTTAAAGCGATTGCAGGAGCTGGTTGTCGAGGCGTTGTGTCCCAAGAGCTGCTGCACGGCGGTTTCGGATAAATTTTGCTGTGATGTTTTTGGAACGTTGCGACTTGCTCGTCTGGCCATGAAGCAGAGGTGTTGCAAAAAAGGCATTCTGTGCAGCACGGATGCAGATCTCAGCATTGAAGCCGGTGAAAACTTGCTTAGCTTGCCTTATTGGTCTTGGCGTGTGGCTGAAGGTCGGAGGGTTGAGCAATGGCTAACATCTTGTCAGCTGAGCTAGAGGGTGTGCGAGGACGGTTTCCTTGTCTCCGAGTGCCCGAGGTTCACTTCTTCGCTCAGTGCATTGCGGTCAAGACCTTGGCTGGACTTCGCGCGACGGGCAATTGCTGCATCCGATGGGGAATGGTGCTGCAGCCTGACGCTGAAAGGTGCTCACATGGCCAGATGTTCACCACCGCTGCAGCCCAAATATAACTTAGGGTGTTTGAGACATTCCTTGCCAGTGGCATTATGAATAAACCGTTCAGCGAATGCAAGGCTCAGCATCTGATATTGCTGCAGCTCTCCTGTGTCTTGGTTACCGCACCGTCAGGCCCATGGGCGATGCTCGGTAAGTCTTGAGTCCAGCAGGCCTTCTGGGCAGGCGACCCCTTGCTGTTCTCCACTTGGTCCAAGGTCTTTCTATTTGCACTCCACGCCATGGGAGGCATCGGCATAGCATCGGGTAGACGCAGACATGCCGGGCGGGGGGTCGCCGGGCCGCTACAGGTCGAAGCCGAAGACGCGGGCGGCCCCTTCCTCGGCCCTCCCGCTCCGTGTCGATCTTTTAACGGCGCAGATCGCAGAAGGTGCTAATGGCAGTCAAGAGCAGAGCAGCCAGAAGTGGCTTTCGGACCTCTTGTGCGAGGCACCCGTGTACCTTGAAGCTAAGCCGCTAAGCGTCAGACCCATGCCCCCGGCACTTTTTCTGGATGGCCAGGTTCCGCCAGGTGTGGGAGAATCTGACCGAGAAGTCTTTGAATTTGTTGAGGCGGGGCCGGCGTGGCAACACCATTGGCTGGTGTTTGCACCTGGTTGGAGGCTAGCTCATCTGCTCTGTGGGCACGTGACCGGCAACAAGGCACAGGATGCGAAGCTGCATGAAACTGCTTCTAATTCCAATGATTGCTTGTCCTTTGCAACTGCGCATCGCAGCTATATATTTTGGCACCAGCCTTCGTTGCACGCGGCTTCTTCCGCGCAGGCCATGGGCCGCCTGTCATACAAGCGGCTCGCTGATTGCATTTCCTCGCCACCAGGCCTGATGGACGGCCAGCACAAGCACGTTGCACTTCAGGACTGGGACCCAGGATGGCCGGGCAGAGTTGTCAAAGTATAGGAGTCTCAGTGATTTGGCAACAGGTGCCACGGTTCTGTCAAGCTTCCCTGCAGACCTCACCGCTCGTGCTGGCGCATCCTTCCTCTGCGGCACTGCCGGCAGATTCTCCAATCTCACACGATTCCAGAATCTCATCTCCATCCGGAACGGCCGAGGTGTTGGGTCCGGAGAGCCGGAGTACGGTTGCATGGGAACCAAAGCTTGAATCCTGCATGACGGCGCAACCATTCGCGAAAAAGCCATTGCAGCTTGCCGGAGAGTGCAGTGGAAGGTTTGCTCGGCCATCCTAGACTGTCAGTAGTCACGCAAAATGCGGAGCTCACGTGCATGTGTGTGTCTATTGACATGTCTAGATCTTCGCAGTTCATGTTACATTTCCGGCTAGTCCATGCCACGTTTCCCTCCGATTCCTGGATTCTCCGATCGGTGAGAAACCGGCTGTTGCGACCAACATACCAAGTACCCACGACACCAATGGAGTCTTGGTGGGGAAAACTGATTTTGACGTTTTTGGCAAATTTCGACGACGATGTCAAAGTGGAACCGGTAAAGCATCCAGACTAACTTCCTCGCCAGCTCTGGGAAACCTCCTCAGTTGTGGTCGTTTGCGTTGTGGATATGATATATCTTGCAGCAGCGTTCCCCGATGCAACTTTGCGAGGCAATTTGATGAAGTTTGCGAGGAAATTTGGAAGTTTGGAGGCAGCTTGGTGGAAGTTTCCCCGAACTTCCTCCTCTAAATTTGACTTTGGCTTGCCTGTGTTCACATCGGCCGCAAATTTTGACTTGAAGGAAGTCATAGCTCGGAATTCGCACCTTTACTTCGCAGCCTTAGTCCACGGGTTCAAAGCCGTCTCATCTCTCCTTTCGAAGCTAGAATTCTGACTTGTTCGGTCTTATGGGTTGTGTCAGTGCATCCGACTTCGTGCAGGAGTTTTCGGTGGTGTACACCAGCCGAGTGCAGCGCTCGGAACGTGAACACCTCCTTCGCATTGTAAATGGGCCGAGAAGCCTGGCGATTCCAGGCATGCTTTCGTACACCTACACTTATGCACCACGCGCTGTAGGCCCTGAACCACATGTCGACCAAGTTTCAGAAGGCCGGACACTGGGCGATTGCTGGGCAGCTTTCGTCCACACGTACACTGCACTTACACTGCCGAAACAGGTGATGCGTGACGTCTCCACCACTCTCAAAACTGTCTACAACGCACACTCGGCTGTTCTGCTACCCGGCTCAGGGACATTTGCAATGGAGGCCCGGTGCCCGAAGTTTCAACACAAATGCGCAGAGCTTTGCACAACTTGTGCTAGCGTGTGGGAAAGCCCATGCGGCCTGATATTGAACATAGCGTAGGCTTCAACCTGCAGTTTTGGTTTGCGGCCTGCATGTACCAAGCCGCTACACCATATTCTGGACTATTGATGGCACCGCCAGGCAGTCGCCCGTCATTTTGGAACAAAGCGCAAGTGCCTTGTTATTCGCAATGGATATTTTTCATATCGGTGGTCCCAGATCTTTGAAGCCGGATCTCTACCTGTGATCTTGGCTGCAAGTAGGTGTGTAGGTGCCTGAAGAACTATGCAGCAATGCAAGGTCTTCCACTGTCACGTGCAAAATCCAGAAAGTCCGAGTGAGGCAACGGAGAGGGTGCTCAAGGCCCGGCCTTCTGTGGATCCAAGCGTGTCAATGGCAAACTCGTCCCCTTCCTACGCGCCACCCCCTCTTCAAGAAGTCCTCTCTGTCATCGAAGAGGAGCGCCCCTTGCCGAAATTGTCACAAGCGCAGCACTGGGTAGCACAGGGCTGCATCCAATATTCACTGTCGGTCAATAGCAGGAGCAGTGCTGACTCAGGTCCAGACACAGTCTTTGCACCGCATGTGGAAACATCAGCTGGTATCATGCTGCCGGCGCCTCTGCGGCAGATCATGTGTGGACATGATTGGGTAGCCTCTTGCAATCTGAGTCAGGGACAGCTGCTTGTTCCGTTGGTGTGGTCAGCAGGACGAGTATATACAAGCCGTGTCAGAAGCGGTCCACAGCATTGGGGGATTTCTTGTTCTCGCAGCTGAGCTGATCAGTTGCGAGATTGCACCTGCGAGTCGTTCTGTGAGTTTGTCCGACTGACGGTGAGAAAGGACGGAAGTGCCGCCAGCTTAGGACTGCATCGCATCTGGATGCATCTGGGAGCCTTATACGCAGTGGTGTGGAGGGAGTGCATAAAGCAGGCGAGGTCGTGATGTATGATGAGAAATTCCTGAGGTTGACATGCAGAAGCTTGGTGTGGACGTGCTGATAAATGCGCCACAGAAGGGCTGGTCGGGTCCGGCATCGTCGGGGAACTTCAACAGCAGATTCAGTGCCGTGTTACGACAGTGTGTTGCTTGTATTTATCATATATTTCTGTCTGTCACAACTGCGTTGTGTACAGAGTTGTCGACACTGCTGGTCTGGGAATTTTCTTCGCGGAGAGGTGGACCAATTGACACGAAGCCTGTTGGAATGAGTCAAGGCAGCGATATGGTGGTACTGTGGTGCAGCCTCTTTGGTGAACAGGCTTTTACCGGGCTATCGCCCCTCTGCGGAGAGCCGAGCTATGGACAAAGCAGCACTATTAGAAAAGCTGACTTGATGCATTCAGCCGGGAAGCAAAAGTCGAGTTAGGCTTTCGCGGATGCCCGGGACCACCAAATTCGGCGCGTCGAAACCGCAGCCTCGTCCACAATCTGTTGTAACCTGCCCTTCTGCCAGCGCTGATTTGCAACAGAACTCAGAGCTCCGGCAAAATTGCCTGTTGAGTGCTGCTATGAAACGTGTATGCGAGCATGTGCTGTGGCAACGACGAAGTGACCGGTCTTGATCTTGTGTGACTGACTTCTTTGGGAAGAGTTGACAAACATTCCTGAGTCTTGCGTACCCCGACCTGGATAGTCGGACTGTCACTTGTCTGCTAAGGGAAGCTACAGCTAAGGGTTAAGGACTTCAAGGTCAAGATTTCCCATGATGTCGGGACTGTCCCTGAGGATCGTTCTTCTCAGCAGGCGGCATGGCTGAATCTTGGGGCAGCTTGTGTCGAAAGAACGGTAGGTCACAGATGCAGCACATCTGGTGCGGATCTGGTTTTCTTGCAACTCAAGGCTCAAGTTTCACCTCAACCGACCGCGCACCAAGAATCCTAGCGAGTGTGAGCGCGGGAAATGTTAGAGACACCGCTAAGGCGGGCACGGGACCATTTGGACAACACCAGCAGCGAAAGTTTCGCGCTGGATTTGAGAAGGTGGGCCGCCGTCATGGAGGCAGTCGGCATCCATGCAAGACTATAAGCAGGCATGAACGGTTTGAGGAGCTGCAGTTTGATTTGACATGATTTGACCAAGACTGGTTACGCATGCTGCCTGGCTCGTGGAGTGTGGATTTCATGGATATTGTGACAGCTTTCGTTAATCCAAAGCGAAGTCGCAGAATTTGTATCACGGGCCGTGCTGGCAGGCCTATGAGAATGGCGGCCACATGTATCACACTACGATGCCCACAGATGCCATCACCAGATTTCGCTGCATGCTTACTCAACCTGTGATGCCTTCCGGCCTGAGCCCAAGTAAACTACAGCTGAGTGTCTTCAGGCGACGTGCAACAGGAGCTGGCAGCCTATGGTTTTGAGCGGGCACGGCGTGAGCAGGTGAAGCTAGGGGCAGCCTGTCCGCAGCACGTAACACTGTACCGTAGCAGACAAATCAAGCTGTGACGATTTGTCGCATCCTAAGGATGCCGTGCGTAACATGCTGAATCGTTACGGTGCCAAGCTTGGTCAGCCAATTTTGTTGATTTGGCTGGCTTCATCTGTTCTCTTTTCTCCTCGATGCAGGCTTCAAGAGCGTAGCTGCGGAAGGATATGCTGCTCCCGGTGTCATTGTCGCCTACACGAAGGATCCAGACATGAAGTCTGGAGCACCTCGGCACTTGCAGTAACTTCCTCGGAATTGGACCTTGAGATTACGGTCGCATCGTAGGGCAGCCTGCCATGTTCTCCATCCCTCACGCGCAGGCGTTTAACCACTTGAGTAGCAACGCCAGTCGAATCATAGCAGCTTTGCGCAGGCCAAATTTGCCGCGTTGGGCATCCAGATCGCTGCTGGAGTGCTCCTTGTTATGGCAAAAAGTGGGAGTTGGTCTTGGCCGAATGCTGCCTCCATATCACGAGGCTTAAAACTTGTTTTTGCTTGTTGAGCCGACTTGATCTCTATTGACAAAATCATGGGACAGCTCAAGCCAAGGCCCTTGATGGTAGACGAGTTCACGCAGTCATCAGACTTTCAGACCTTCCGCCTGGGCTTATTTGGCATCGACAAGCTGCGTCAGCCAGCAAGTTGCCAGCCGCCTGCAGAACACCAATGACACTCTTGAGTTTGGCCAGGCGCAATCGACACAAACACTTCACAGCTCGAGCTGCTTGCTTGCACTCGTTTTGTGTTGCGTCTGAGCTGTCATGTCTTCCTCCGAAGCGAAGGAGGGCCATTTCCAACATATACCACCGTGCAACTCCCGTCATGATGTCAGCGCGGCTTTGAGCCTTGGAGCCTTTGCTACACCTAAGTCACCAAAGTGCCAAGACTTTTCGAGAAACGGTTGCCGTTTTCCGGTATCGTTCGTGCATGTCAGGAGCCTGCGAAGCTTGACGCATCTTGACGGCCTGGAGGTCCTCGCAGGACTCGCTTGGGTCTCGTGGGGCCCTCAAACCCGTGTGACCGATCGGATCCTCGAAGCTGAGGGTTGAGACGGCCTCTTTTGGTGTACAGATTGTACCGTGTACAGCAACCTTTGCCTTCTGCTCTGCGCCCATGGGGCCCATGATGTACAGATATGAGAGGCCAGTGCAAACTCGCACCCGCTGCGGGACTGCGGTGACCGTCTTCAAATTGTTGCAATGCAACGCATGCACGCCTTCTCTAACTCTTCTCCTCCTTACGGGCGGTGGGACTGGACTGCACGGTGGAGGGTAAGCTATACCTGTACATGAGTGTACATAGTCAACGGGTGAATTACCTGCTCCGGCCTCTGAGATTCCCTTCCGCGCAGCAAACTATGGCCACTGTGCCCAAGCGGCACGTGCGTAAGTGGGATGCATAACGCTCAGCACGACTTGCAAACGCCGCACACGCTCTGGCCACACAGGTGGAAGACCTGCACACACAAAGGCCAGGCTGGCGCGTCCTGCTGTCGCATCAGTTTGTGCCAGATCGTTCATCCAACAGTCCTACTCACGCTAAAGCTTCAAGCCATGGTCTTATCCTGACATCGCTGCCGCGAAAAATCTAGGCATGCCAACATATTATGCCAACTTGCTTCGTCAGGTGGTTGCACCGCTTTCCGACGTCATTGCTCCAAATGCCAGTGCCGCAGACATATGGAGCACAGAGTGCCGCACCTGGCTTTTCGGTTTCGGAAGGTACTATTCCAGAACAGTGGCAAGGGCACAGAAACTCGACAAAGTGTGGCTGAGGGAGTTGCTTCAGTCGCTAAGCGACTCCAACTCTTCAGAGGCGCCGTGTTCGCTATGAATCGAGCGTGGCATGTCCTTGCACTGCTTGCATGATCCCGCGCAGCCCGAATTCCCCCTACAGTACTTGTAGAATCTGGAAGAGCGCTGCCAGGCAAACCCAATGTGCAGGATTTCATGTCTCAGAGTTGTAGTGCCCACCAGTCAGACAGCACGCATCGACCTGGTTGCTATTTGAGTCCCTACTCTTTGTACTAACACAGATTTTCTGCTTGTGTGTTGTAATCAAATGTTGGCACGTACGCAGAGCAGAGGACTTTAGCACGAGAGTTATGAAGGCATTGACAGTGATGCATCTGACACAGCCATGTCTTGCCAGAAGTATCCTTTGAATGATGCTGTTCGTGGCCTGTCGTACAGCGGCCACTTATCATGCAACAGCAGCATTTCACAAGAAGTGCCCGGGTCCGAGAAGATGATGAACAAGAATAGTCCCAAGGAGCCACTGTAAGGATCTGTAAGGCGTGGAAGGGCAAGACTAAACTGGGCCCAAAGCTGTTGTGCAGTCCATTATGGGCAAGCATTCACGATGCAGCCAAGGATTGAGCCTGGAAGATACGTTTACGCAGATTTATGCCACGGGTGCCTGGGGCAAGGGCTCAGGCGCAGGCAGTTTGCCTGTACACTGTCTGAAGTGGATGCTTGGTGCAGTCTGAGGGTAGGCCTGTCAAAGCGGTCCTTTGTCGAGAGCTGTCGGTCTTTCTCCGAGCAAGGATAGAATTTCTGCGGAAGTTCATCAAGGAGCATCAGGTTAAGAAGGTTGTCGACCTGGGCTGCGGCGACTGGCAGTTCTCACCGTACATATACCACGATCTTGGAGTAGATTACGTGGGGTATGATGTGGTGCTGCCCGTGATCGCGGAGAACCGCGCGCGGTGGACATGTCAAGGATTCAACTTTGAACATTTGGAGTTTTCTTCGAATGTGGATGAGATTCAAGATGGAGAGCTCTACATACTGAAGGATGTGCTCCAGCACTGGTCTTCACAGCGAATCCGCAGCTTTCTCAAAAAACTCCTTGCAAAGCCCAGCTTGAGGTTTATCCTCGTGTGCAACTGTGCAGAACCGGAGGACTGGCCGGACGAAGACATTGTGGATGGCGGATGGCGTCCTTTGAGTTCGGCGAAGCCACCTCTTAACGAGTTCGATGCGCAACCCTTGCTCAGATTCCCATCCCTTCCCAACCTCAAGGAGGTTTGCATCATATCTCCTGTGCGCAAACGGCACGACTATCCGCAGAAAGCTGTGGCTGCATGCACAGGAACATTTCAAGCTGGTGTCGTGTGCAACTTCGCGGGCCGGCGTGCAATGCATCCGGTTCGAAGGCGAAGGTTTGACATGGTCTAGACAGCTAGGCCCCGCTAGGCCTAGGCAGCTAGGCCCGGGCCCAGGCTACCAGATGGCTGCGCTGAAACTGCATCGCAAGTTCGGCAGAGTTCATGACAGAGATGGCCATGGAATCACAGATGCCGTGGGTGTTGATAGAACAATCTGGACTCCGGGATGACAGCCGTTGCTCCTGAATCTGGCTTGAGATTGCAAGGTCCCTCATGTGTGGTGTCTAGTCCGCTCGGGCGCAGGAGGTGCTCCAGACCTTCCTCGGCTCGGGGCTCTGGCTGTGCGGGAGGGAGGGCCTGAGGGGGGAAGGGCCGCCATGGTGGTTATCGGAGTTTGCTAGCCTCAGTGGCTCAATCTTCAACTCCCACGATTGCCAGCAAAGCCGAGCACTGGCAATACTCATGAAGTCAGTTCCCCGCACAGTCGCCGAACACAGTCCGTTTCGGTCACAGTTACAGTACAAGCTTGGCAAAATGGCTGCTTCTGCTACATCAAGCACGCCAGCTAGTCGTTCTGTTTGTTGTCCGTGTGATTCATGCAAACAGCATCTGTCGCCTGCTGGTTGCTCTCTGGCGTGATGAGTTTGCATGTCCCGCGCGCGCCTGGATTCGTTGGGGCCTTATCTCAAACCTCAACCAATTTTCTTCAAGTGAAGAGGCAAAATCTTACAAGTTCAGATGAGCAATGATGAGCTAAGGTTTGCTCCCGATGGGCGATCTCGGGCTGTTCTCCGGCACAGCACGACGCCAGGATTTGTTGGCTACAACCCACGCAGTGCTGTAGCAGATGCCAGAACTACCGCAATCTAATCGGTGCAGAAAGTCGAACCACAGATGTGCAAGACATTCGTGTTAATTCTCCCTTGGGCCTGAGCCTCCAACTTTCCTCTGGCGAAGGGGAGCTTAGGAAAATTATTGCCAGCAGAGCACATCAGAGCCAATGGGAAGCTGCAATTTCCGCTCTCGTGGGCATCACAGATCAGGACAGATCAGAACATGGGTCTCGGAAGTGAGCAATGCCTTCCATGATGCCCATGCTGGGCGAGGGTCCCGGTGTCCATTTGAGAAGGACATCGAAGCAGACAGCATTATGTACTGCGCTGCTCTCGGTGCTTTGGACGCTTGGCTGCGAGGCATCACGACATAAGACATGCTTGTTCTGCTCCCTGAAGCATCGGAGGCAGGCATGTGTTGAAAGTTGTAGTGCTGGCATCTGAACAGCCGTCGAATCGCTTGGCAGCAGAACGACTGTAGCAGCAAGCTTGAGGAGCGCACCGCTCGCTGGGAGACAGCACTGGCACTGGCAACCAGCCTGCGCAAATGATGCTCTTAATTGTGTAATTAGGCTACGAGGGTCGGGCATGCTGCCTTTTGTATGTACTATCTATCCATGTCATGCTGCGAGATGTCGAGTGAGTCTAGTGACTAGTGCAACACCGAGCAAAACAGCAGGTGAGGCAGCATCGTCGGGCGGCCGGGAGTGAGGAAGACACACAGACGGGCACACAGAAGAGTGGAAACGAGAGGGAAACCCGAATGAAATCAACGGGGTTCGAGCACCTCTGGTTGATCTCCACGGGAACCTTGCTCGAGTTGCAAACCACGAGTTGCCGGGAATTTACAATGCAAGAACCACTCGGGTTGTGACCAGCAGTGCGAAACCTACTTTGCTTGTTGTCAAAGCGTCAGACCGACAATTTTCCAAAGGCCAAGCGGGGCTGAGCTGCACCAATGAAGCGGCGGTCTTACCTGCCGATGCGGGTTGGGGTTTTTCAAATCTGAAAGTCCACAGGGGATGTCTCAAACTCAAACCCTACCTACCTCCAAGCGGAGCTCGGTGCGAAATTTTCATAGGCCCGCAGTAGCTTCTACGCTCGCAGCTAGCTGTGAAGCGGTGTAGAGTGTAGAGAGTAGAGGGTTGAAGCCGAGGGGATCCAAGGGGCTCAGACTTGACTGCTGCACCACAGCCTTCTGCTGTTTGTAGGCATCTAATGGCCTACACTCGTTCTTCACTCCCCTAACACATCGGGTGGGCAAGATGCCCCGGGGGCTTTGACCGGCCCTCATGCCCAGGAGAGAGGGAGAGGGAGAGAGAGAGTATGGCCATAGGGGCGCGGTGATGAGGTCGGCTAGGGGTGCATAGCGTAAAGGGGGGGCTTGCCAACAGGGAAACACAGAGCCGACTACGTAGTTCAGTGCAACAGTCAGTAGGGACTTCAAAGCCAACCACTCCATAAACAAAGGGGGTGGTTGGGCGGGCCTAAGGCCTGAGAATCACGACGTGACCCCTAAGCCCGGCAGAAAGAAAGAAAGAGAGAGAGAGAGAGAGTCCTGGCACTCCGCAAAATCACCAGAATGGGGGCAGACTGGGGCGGCGACTTTTGGATCATCAAGCTCGACCTCCAAAAGGCATTCGACTCCATCGCACAAGAGAGTCTGAGAGGGCTAGTCACGGAGCAGGTCGGCCCAGCAATGCCATGGGAAGCCAAGCTCTGGCTGTCACTGCTTGAAGCCCGGCAAATACACCTATGTACTGGTGGGGGGACGCGAAGTGGATGTGGAACCAAGCAATGGAGTCAGGCAGGGCTCGCTAACAAGGGTGGAAACCCGGCCCTTCCTGCCCNCCCCCCTCACCATGGCGGCTCGTTCATGGACGACACATACCTCTGGGGTGAAAACCCGGCCCACCTCCAGCGATGCCTTGACATCCTCGAGACGCTTCTCCGGCAACACGACAACACACAGACATTCACAGTGGGGGGCAAGACCATAGTGCCGGACACAGGGGACACACCAGTGAGAGTCCTGGGCTCACCAGCCAGCTTCAGAGGCACCACGCCGCAGCTAGCTGCCGAGATGCGCAGCCGAGCACGAACAGCCTACGCACAAAACAAGCAGGTGCTCACGGCACCGACACCAGCAAAACCTCGCGTACAGCTCCACGACACATTAGTGCGGCAAGCGGCCTTATGGGGGTGCGAGACTTGGCCACCACAAGACACGCTACTGCGAGCAGCCAACACACAACAACTCACACAGATTAGGAACATGACGGGGGGAACAAGAAAGCCGGAGCAGTGGGCCGATTGGAACAAACGTTCCATGCGACAGGCCCGAGCCCTCCTTCACTGCACGAAGGGGGAGAGGTGGTCCACCTACATGCTACGCCGCATTTGGAGGCTCTGGGGACACGCAGTCAGGGGAGGAGGACCCACCAAAGACATTCTACTCTGGAGAGACCTGGCATTTTGGAGGGGGGAGCAGCACAAGCATCACACGCAGGGTGCGCGCGCTTCTGTAGCCAGCTAGACACTGAGCGCCAGATTGCAGCAGTAGCAGGGAAACAGTGGGCGACAGTGGCGGGGGACAGAAGAGCGTGGACCGCACTTGAGCAGGCATTTGTTGACAGATATGACCCGCCGTGGGCCACAGGAAAACAACCACAACTCACAAACCTTGCACCCGCACGGGCACCACCTGCCACCGCACGGCTCACAGACAGGCAAGCACCACAAGCACCTCATCCACTCAGCAACCGCGAGTGACCCTACAGCCAGCGAGGGGAGAGCCGACGCAGAGAGAGAGGGAAGCGACAGAGGTTGCAGCGCATGTCCTCAGCCAGTGCATGAATGTTACAGGACAGTCAGTTGATCATGACCGCAAGTTACAGTTGTCTAGTTCAGTGCATGCCAGTGCAGGGGGACTGCCTGCCGTTTGCAGCCAGCCTGCCCAAGCAACGCAAGGAACTCAGGCGCCCAACTACTGCCCCAGCGCTAAGAGCTTTGACTCTGCTCATGTGGGGGCTTCCTGTGGGCAGTGCAGCGTGGGGGGCACGGAGGCCAATGGCCGCCGCCCATGAGCCAACACGAAGCAGTGAGAGCTACCCGGCACACCGCTCCCAACAATAGCAGCGGGGAACACTGACCCAACCAAGCACCACAACCACAAGCACCACAACCACTCCGCCAGCCGGACAGCCGCTGGGGCATCCGCCGAAGAAGGGGGAATGGAGGCCCAGTCATAGAGGCCACGAGCCTCCAAATGCTCAACAGAATCAAGAGGCATGAGGAACAGAAGAGAGCCGAAGCAAAAGCAGCCCGACAGGCCGCACAAGCGGCAGCAGCAGAGATGCAGGAAGCAACAGCCGCCACAGCAGACTGCGCCCACTTCCAAGACCTTGACGACGCTGCCAACCGAGACAGCCACATAGCGAAGCGGGGGCCCCACACAGCAAGCGCACAGAGGTGTGGGGAGAGGACGCTGGGTGGCACGCGTCGAATCCAGAGCGGGGGAACCGGCGCCACCCACGCCAACCACAGTCCCACAAAGAGCGCTCCTCCCGGGGGGACAAGAGCTATGGACAGCTCCACCCTTTACTGAGGGGTCCATTATATAGAAATTGAGACCACTGTCGGACTAGTATATCTAGTCACGGTGCTAGCAGCACCGCAGCCGAGGAGGCAAGAGGGGGGAAGCATGCTAGCAGAAGCTGGCTCAGCCTTCTTCGTTGAAGAAATAGACGGCGTTTAGATGATAAGGCCGGTGGAAGGACCCAGACACCACCCTCCGCGGGGGAAATATCAACCACCCTCCGCTAGCAAGGGAAGGGCAGTGGGGGATGCAACCAATCCCGGGACACCACACCGCCAGGGGGGAGCAGCCGCAAGCCCTGTCTGGCACACCACAGCAACTACCAGCGGGGGGAGGAACCCACACACAACAGGCACGCCAACCACGGACCACTACCGTTACCAAAGCCCGCCAGCAGCTCCTCCAACGCGGACTTTCTGGACAGTCGACCGCTGAGAGGGAGAGACACCACGGAGGACCAACAGCAACCACCACCACACTTCTACGAGCTTGCCAGAGACACCCGAAACATCGGGGGACCACAGCAGGACACAGACAAGACTGAACTGCCCAACCAATGTGTGCAACCCAGCCACCGCAGACCAGGAACAACATGACTCCGACATGGACGGCATGCCGGCCTCACACGCAGGAGGAGACGGGCACCGTACTGGGAGCACAGCAGAAGCAGACGCCACGCGACAGCGGCACAACCCAAACGACCAACCAGACGAGAGGAAGGACAGCCCGGCAGCAGCAGTGACGTACCAGCGGCAGCACAAAGCGGCGTCATAGCAGCACAGAGGGGGGCAATGACAGCGGCAGCAACACAGCTCCTGCTAGTGCAGGGAATAGCCGGCAAACTGCATACTGCAGACGGGGACGTCATCACCAGCATCTGCAGCCTAGCCCTTCGAGTGCTGAGAGGGGGGAGCGAGACAGGAGGCTTTGCTCCACAAACCGCTCCTGCACCGCGGCCGTATAGCGAGCCAAGCGCCCTGGAAGAAGCCCGCAGATGTGTCGCCAGCATGAGAGTGCGCAGAGGAGCATTGCTGAGGCGGGCGACCATAGGTTTAAGTGGGGGGGATTAAGGCCGTCGAGGTACTAAGGAAGTAGCCATAGAGGGCGCGGCGAAGAGGCCGGGATGCGGGCTAATGTTCAGGGTCGGGGGTTTGACGACGGCCTTACCCTACCGCTCAAACCGTCCTTTGCGCGCAAACCCAACTTCTGACCCCAAGGCCCTATTCCACCGAACATCGGGGAATGGGGGGCCTCGGCCCGGGTCCGCGCGCGGGCTCTCCCCCAACGGAAGGAAGGAAGAGAGAGAGAGAGAGAGAGGAGAGAACTCGGATTACCACCTCCCTACAGCCTTTGTTCGGGGTTCTTCCTACGCCTGGCGAAGAAAAACTCCGAGCACCGGCTGTAGGGAGGTGGTGATCCTTTGTGGGTTTGATGGGGGGGAGCTGGTGAGTCTGTCGTCGACTGGCCAACTGTGCCAGTTTGCACTCTAGTTCCCCCAGTGTGCGATATGGCGCGGGGTACGTTAAGTGCAGGAGGATTCCCGTGTGGCGGGATGCCATCTTCATTGACGACAGGAACATGGTGGTTGCTACTGCCAATCAGGCTCGACAGGCGGTAGGCCTTTGGGAGTGCGAAGCTTCAGCTCTGGGCCTCTGCGAAAACCAGCGCAAGAGNGCCATCTTCATTGACGACAGGAACATGGTGGTTGCTACTGCCAATCAGGCTCGACAGGCGGTAGGCCTTTGGGAGTGCGAAGCTTCAGCTCTGGGCCTCTGCGAAAACCAGCGCAAGAGAAAGTTTGTGGCCAAAAGCACGCGACAGCGACAGGCCCTTCGGGCCCTTGGGCTCGAACCGGCGGAGGAGGCGGAGATCCTGGGCACCACCTTCGGCATTCAGGAGAGCGAGATAGTGAACACTAAGAGGACTCAGGTTTTCGCACAGACGTTGCAGAGGTTGTGCACTTTGCCAGTCTCGCCGCAGCAACGTGAGAAGTTGTACAGAACAGTTTTGTTGCCTCAGTTTTCCTGGGGCAATTGGTGGACNACTCAGGTTTTCGCACAGACGTTGCAGAGGTTGTGCACTTTGCCAGTCTCGCCGCAGCAACGTGAGAAGTTGTACAGAACAGTTTTGTTGCCTCAGTTTTCCTGGGGCAATTGGTGGACTGTGGGGACCGACAAACAGTACTCCAAGCTCACCTCGAGGGTCAAACGGGCTTTGCTGATCCTAACGGATGGGGCCCGCGCTCTCTGGCTTTTGCTGGGAGGACATTGGCTTGACGTTCAGTTCACGACGCAGTTGCACTACGTGGCTGCGTTTTTCCATGCGGAGATCTATTGGGGGGGCCTAGGCCTAGGCTACCAATGTGTACAGGGTCAGCGGGGACACGCCGTTTGCAAGTTTTTGAGTGCATGGGGTTTTGTGCAGACAGGGTTTTGCAGTTGGGAGCATCCTTCTGGAGATCAGCTGCAGATGGATACGGAAGCAGGGCTAGGACGAGGACTGCGTACGCTTCGAGAACGGTGGCGGCGTCATCAACACATGGCTTTTGTGCAGCATGATCGCCATGAGGCCATTGAGATTCGCCAGCTTCCATTAAGTGCAGGAGGGTTTCCCGTAACGTGCTAAACTCTTGATAAGACTTTCGAGGCTTGGTCGGGCATTGTCAATCCGGCTAAAAAACTAGGTTTAGCGGAATCAAGCCCTTGCCGTGCTAAGTGCACTTTTTTGCCAGGGGTTGGAGCAGTGCATGTGCGTGTGCGTGTGCGTGTCGTGTGCGTGTGCGTGTGCGTGTGCGTGTGCGTGNTGCCCAAGGGTATGGACCATGGAGGTTCATGCATGGCACCCCTAGATTCCCAGGGTCCCTTTCTATTTTAAAAGATCTTGAGCCATTATGACGGCACAGGGGGAAGGGTTACAGTAGTAAGCCACCTTGTCGGCAGTGTGTTGTAATTGTACGCGGACTACTAAGCCATTATGCCGGCACTGGGGGAAAGGGTTAGGTAAGCCACCTTGTCGGCAGTGGGTGGTATATATATATATATAAGATCTCAAGCCACTATGACGGCACCGGGGGAGGGTTTAGGTAAGCCACCTTGTCGGCAGCGGGATTTTGTTTTAAATTGCAGCCCAAGCAGAGACTAAGAAGCACATTCGCACAATGCCATGGCACTGCAGATTCCGAGCCTATGGCGGCACTCGTCGGCAGTGCATGTCACTCCGTTTTTTCTCTCTCCATTCGTGCTGCTCGCGGCGTTTGTTCAGGGATGTGTGGGGTTTGGGTGTTGCCGCCTCCCAGTTCTTTTTCGCTTCATCGACGACCGCCGCAACATCTACTCGGATCAGTTCAAGTCGGTGATCCAGGCAAGGGGGGATGAAGCAGGTAGGCCACCCAACAAACCATTGCCCGTCTGGGCCAGGCCAACAAGTGGGCCGAAGCCAACGGAGTTCACGGAGCCGGGCCCACGGATTGCAGTCGTTGTTCGGTCCGTATGGGAAAGCATGTGCCAGGTGCCAGAGGGGCTCAAGGAGAAAGCAGCACGGCATTCGCCGGAGGACGGCAGTGCGGAGGAAGAGGTCGGATGGGTTGGGGATCGGTTGGTTCAGCCCTTGATTTGTCCCGGTATGCCTGGCCAGGCTCCGGCTGGTGGCCTTCAGAGAGCCCCGAACTTGGATTTTGTTGTTGCCTGGACCTTTGAGCATGATCCTCGTCTCAGGTCGCTGCTGAGACTTCCGGAGATCTTGGCCCCGAAGGCCGTGGTGATCCGCCATTGGCTGCCCTGAACTCAGCAGCTTCTGGCTTCCACTGCAAGCCACCCTGCGAACATATGGCCCATCCGACTCCCCCTTCCTCCTCCCGCCGAAACGAGGCTGGCCTGACAACTTCTTCATCGGCGCCGCATCCTGGGGCTTCTGCTGAGGTCCGTTTGCTTAGAGGGTGTTGTGAGGGGTTGGGGGGTTGGTCCTGGATTCCGGAGGGTGCCTTTTCGCATGGGTGGCGACTGAAGTGCTGTGCAGGATCATTTGATACTCGTTGGACGTGCTGACATGTGCTGTGCAAACTCGCGGCATGCGGTCCAGACAGGGGTGCTTGATTGTGATTATCCGATTGAAGCCCAACTGTGAGCACATGGCCGGGTTGCTAGAGTGTATGTATCAGATGGAACCCCAACTGTGAAGACATGGCCCATCGATCCACCCGAGAAGTTCTAGCTTCCAGCATCACAGGATTCGCTCGTGCTCGCCATGGCATCTGCCAGGAAAAGGCCTGCCACTGTGAAGAGCACGAAGGCCGTGAAGGCCATGAACACCATGAAGGCGATGAAGGCCATGAAGGCAACAGCCATGAAGGCGACGAAGAGCACGAAGGCTATGAAGACAGCAGCCAAGAAGGCGACGAAGAGCATGAAGGCCATGAAGACAAGAGCCATGAAGGCGACGAAGAGCATGAAGGCCATGAAGACGGCAGCCATGAAGGCGACGAAGGCCATGAAGACCTTGGTTGACTCGTCGGTGCAGACAGACGAGTCGATGAAGGACGATGACAGGAAGAACGACGATGACAAGAAGAAGGACGTCCCGGACTGGGTGACAGTGCCTTTCCGCTACTATGACATCGTAGGCCAGGAGCGCATCGAGGTTGCTCAGTTGGAGGGCAGTGCATGCATCGCCTATTCCGGCATGCCTCTCAGCAGCACTGTGAGGGAGCTTGTGGAGGATGCGGAGGAGCCGGGCTGCGATGAGAAGCACACGTACCAGGCGGTGGGGTGTGCCGTGAGTGTCATCAAGATCCCCAAGAAGAAGGACGATGACAGGAAGCAAGATGATGACAAGAAGAGGGACGATGACAGGAAGCAAGATGATGACAAGAAGAAGGACGACGACAGCAGCGGCCCCGATGATGACCAGAAGAAGGGCGATGACAAGACAGACGACGACGAGATGCTGAACAGAGACAGCAGTGACGCATCGTCTTCGCACTGGCTTCGCGACTGCCAAGCTCCAGCTGCATCGTCTGAGCCGTAGCAGTAGCATGGAGAACACACAACAGACAGCACACAGCACACAGCCACACGGCCACACAGCCACACACAGCCACACAGCCCACACAGCACACAGACACACACACACACACATGGAACAGAGCGCAGCACGACAGCAGCAATCCGTTTCACGACCGATGGTTGAACCGAGGGGTGAGGTCTCGAGCTGTCCGATTGTGCCGGGATAGAGCTTTGGGTGGCAGTAGATCATTTACATATCCAGGGTATAGGCCGGGCTAAGGATTTGCATACTCGACTAAGAGACCTTACTGGTTGGGGGGAGGGGGGGAAATGCACAATCGGTCAGCGGCTCGTGGAGTTTTCTATTCGAAGTGGAAACGATGACTGTTTTCCCATGGAACTTCCCGACCCCTCCCTTAAGGCTTCAGGGCACCCAAACCCTTTGCTGTCGGTAGGAGTGCCAATCAAGGGCCCTGCATGCAGCCCCCCAAGCCCCCATGGGTTCTTCCTGGGTTTCCCTTTTCTTTCAAGCTCCCCTAAGTTCTCGACCA
>BGNK01002117.1:7638-72795 GCA_003297005.1 Symbiodinium sp. clade A Y106 | reverse complement strand
TTTGCATACTCGACTAATAGACCTTACTGGTTGGGGGAAATGCACAATCGGTCAGCGGCTCGTGGAGTTTTCTTTTCGAAGTGGAAACGATGACTGTGCGTGGTTGCCCCTTGGGTTTCCCATGGTTTCCTTAACTTCCCGACCCCTCCCTTAAGGCTTCAGGGCACCCAAACCCTTTGCTGTTGGTAGGAGTGCCAATCAAGGGCCCTGCATGCAGCCCCCCGAAGCCCCCATGGGTTCTTCCTGGGTTTCCCTTTTCCTTCAAGCTCCCGCACTGCCCAGGCAGCTCCCTTGACTTCGCCAACCATGGCTAGGGCCTTATTGGCCGTGCCTTTGCATGCTGGCTCTGGGTAGCTTCCTTTTGTGTGTAGATGTGCCAGGCCTCCATCCCGACGTGGGCGCTGGAGGCACCCGTGCCTCCGGTTCATGTCGTGGCCACGTGCAAAGACAGCTGTGGGGTCACTGGTTCTTCGTGACTGTGCACAGTTTGCTCTGGCTTAGGTGAATGCAGGACAAGCGACAACGGAACAGGCCGTTCCGAGATCTGGCATTGCTGCGGTTCGTGGTGGTGGACTTCGATATACCTGCCAGGTCAGCGAGCTCGGATCTGCCGGTGGTGATCCTATCCCTGTGTGATACTCAGAGCATCTCAGAGCCAGCTTGGTGGTAGTGATCTGGTACTGTACACGGCACAGACTTGAGGCCTTCTCGCAGTTTCGGGCTCGCTCCAAGGCTATTAGTGGTGTAGTCTGCTTTGCTGACCCAGTGGGAGACAACAGCTTGAAGCCGGACTGGTCAGCTATGGTACTGACACCATCACCGAAAGCTCGGCAGGTCACGACAGGCATTCGCGTCTCGAACAGCCCAGCTTGCACCCTGAAGCCGGACTGGAGTGCTATGGTACTCACCCCGTCACCGAATGCTCGGCAGATGTCTGCAAAGGCTCGGGTGCCAAACAGCCCAGAAGGAAGCTTCAAGGCAGACAGATTGGCCATGGTATCGACTCCATCACCTAAGGCTCGGCAGATCTCAGCCACGGAGCTCGGTCCATCGACGTGCCACTTGCAGAATGATGCCATCGCATGTGCAAAGACGCCGAAGCGCAAGACGACAAGGACGGATGCGGGGACAGTGAAAAAGGGCAGCAAGAAGCGGCGAATTGGCCAGCCAGTTGAGACCTAGCTGTAGAGCAAGTCCAGGTCATAGGCCACTGAGCAGTAAAGCCGGTTTTGCGAAGCACTTGCATCCTGCAGAAATGTTTGCCCTTGCTTCCTTGTCCTTGTGTGTGTGTGTGTGCCCGTGGCTTCTCCTCTCTCTCCCCGTGTCTCCACTAGCTGTCGTACCTGCAATACGCCTCAGGTTCTGGTGCCTGGTGCAGGGGCAGTGCCTGCCTCGGTCGGCTGCTGGAACCGTCCGCGGTCGTGGTGTAACGTTGACTCTGCTTTGCAGGCTCCCGACACCGTCGAGAAAGCGAGCCGGGAATCGCAACCGTCCTTGAAACAAGACTCTTAGCTACTAGACTGGGGCTGGCCTTTCCTCGCTGCCTCGTGTGGTGTAGCGCTGATTTGCAGGCTCCCAACAACCTCGAGAAAGCGAGCCGGGAATCGCAACCATCCAAGCAGGAGGCTTGCTAGTTGCTAGACTAGGGCTGGCCTTTGCCTCGTGTGCACAGTTCCTCGCTGCCTTGTGTGGTGTAGCGCTGAGCCTGCTTTTTTGCAGACTCCCAACAACCTCGAGAAAGCGAGCCGGGAATCGCAGCCATCCTTGAAGCAGGAGGCCGGAGGCCTGCTAGTTCGTAATTCGGGTCGTGGGCTCCTGCCTGTTGCCGCAAATGACGACTTGGCCTAGGGCCTAGGCCGGACAGCCAAGCTGCAAACCAGAACCGCGACAACGGCCAGCTCTTCCTCAGGCCTACTTCGAAGTGTGTCATAGTGATAGTGTTTGGGCGTTTGTCCGGGTCATGCGATGTTTTATCAGAGTCACAGCAAAGCCAAGGTAAGTGCAGGATTTCGGGGGTCCACGTCCCGGTTTCGGCCGAGGCTTCCTGGGATGGCCGGGGTGACCCCCCGGAATCCTACACTTATCGGTGGCCCGGGCCGTCAACCGCATTTCGGGGGGTCCACGTCCCCGTTTCGGCCGAGGCTTCCTGGGATGGCCGGGGTGACCCTACACTTATCCGTGGGCGGGGCCTTGACTGGGGGATCTGGAGGGGCAGGTCCCAGAGAAAACGCCCCGCACCATACGGCACGGGATGGGAAAGTGCAGATTTCGGGCGGTCCACGTCCCGGTTTCGGCCGAGGTTCCTGGGATGGCCGGGGGCCGACCGGAGAGGGCGCGGTCGGGAGAAAACGTGGGTACGCACCAGCGCCGGGAACGGTGCGGGAGGATGGGAAAGTGCAGGATTCCGTCAACCGCACCATCCCGCCTCGAACGGCACGGGAGGCCTCGAAAGTGCTGGATTTCGGGGGTCCACGTCCCGGTTTCGCCGAGGCTTCTTGGGATGGCAGGGGTGACCATTCCCGGAATCCTACACTTATCGGTGGGCGGGGCCTTGACTGGGGGATCTCCGGAGGGGGCACGGGTCCGGAAGGGTTTCGGCCTTGGGATGGCCGGGGTAACCCCCCCCGGAACGGGCCCGGAAGAAAACGTGTCAACCCGCACCACGGCCGATATGCGGCGTGGAAAGGAGCTCATGAGGAGCAGACACCTGGATTTCAACCGAAGTTTTCAGAGCCAGCACCATCAGGACAGGACTGCGCAGGATGAAGGACATTGGAAGGAGTTCCTGGTGGCTCTCGCCCATGTCAGACCGATGGCCTGCATCAGCTGTCGCACTCGTCGCGACAAAGTCCTTTGTCCTGAGCCTGAAGGGCAGCAGGTGGTGCCGGCCCAGGATGGCGAGCAGGCCTCCTACAGCGGGACAGGACGTCCTCCCAGGGCTGTGTCAGTGCGCCAACAGGGCGGACGTCTTTACACACGTCCGCACGACGTGGTACTACTGCCACTACTGCAAGACGGAGAAGAACTTCCAGCGGGCAAACATGTCGGGCAAGTTCTTCCTCCTAGATCATGAGCAGACCAAAGCCCACAAGAAGGCTGCCGAGCAGGCCGCCTCTGCTGCCGGATCTAGCGGTGCCGCGATCGTGCCGGCAGCGACCTGCCAGGGCATCATGGTGGGGCATGTCCAGTGCTCTCAGCTGGATGGTTTACAGGACGCACTGGCCACGTGGTTGCGACATGGGACTATCCAATGTGTCGAATCGGACCCACTCTCCCCTGCATACTGCCACTCCGTGACCTGGCAAAACGATGACGTCCTGGTGAAGTCGAAGCACTGTGAGGGCGCGGGCAGCAATCCTTGCAGTCGCTGCTGGAGGCTCGCAACGGCTCCTGCCTTTGCCAGAGAAGTGATCCATTGGAGTGCGAGAATACACATGGTTGGCTATGCGAAGCAGCTTTGCGAAGGCACCGATGCTGAGCGGCGAGAGGCCAAGGACGTTCTTGTGGGAAAGGACGTGTATCAGACACGGGACGGTCGCCGAGACATTGACAAGCTCCTGCAGTACACCTCCCCGTCGGCGGCCATCGGCCACGTCAAGAAGCTGCTCGAGAGCATCCCCCTGCATAAGCAGACGGCTCGCCTGAAATCCTGGATCGAGGTGCATGTCGTGACTCTTCTGAGGACTGTGACTTGGACGTCCTACGGTTCAGTGTTTGCAAGGGTTGTCCGACTGCTTTGCTAGGGTGCCCCGTGCAGGACGCCACTGGAGAGTCAGGAGGAAAGGAACACACTCCGGCTGCTGACAGCCACGTTCGCCGAGCAGGTGCTTTCGGGCAAGATCCTCCGGGATCAACTTGTCTTAGCATCGAAGTGCCTGTCGGGTGCCTTTACTGCCGACCGTGTGGTGTCTGCTTTGCTGTTCAGCTTCGTCGACAAACAGGAGAAGCTGAAGAAAGGCCAATCCCGAGTCAACAGCAGCAGGCACATAGTAATAGACGAAGAGACGTGCCAGGAAATCATCATGTCTCTCGGAAACTCCCGAGAGACCCGAGACGTGCTCCGCTTCTTTGGTGTGACACTGGCCCGGCAGCCACGAATCAACTACACGATGTCGTGCGTCCCGAGCTGCTCGATGAAGAGCGACAGCACCCTGCGTGAAAACCTTCGCTGTGTGCTGCCTCTCCTCGGGGCTGATGGCACATCGAGCAAGCGAAACTGGTTCCTGGCTGTGGATGAGTCCTATTGGACGCCAATGTGGCAGCTGGTTTCCGGGCTCCGGGGGGGTGACTCACGTTGTATCCTGGGCGGCTCTTTCAACTACGACTCAGATTACTCTGAGATCCCCTCCACGGAGCAGACGCCCGGCGACGAGTTTTTGTCCAGAATGACGCTGGATTTCCTTGTGGGAAGCACAGTTTCCTGGACGATCTGCAGCGTGCCAGTACCGCAGGGCGCAGGGCAAGGCAAGTCGAAGATGCAAGTGGCGATCCTGGACTCCATCCTTTCTCTCGCTGCTGAGCTGGGCTCCCTGCCCATGGGCATCGCCACCGATGCAGGTACCGTGAACACGCAGACGCAGGATCTGCTGCTGTGTGCTGCCAAGCCTGAGGAGCCCAGCCGTTTCTTCTCCCAGTGCCAGGCGAACAGCCTGCAGTACTTGCCGTACTGTGTATGGGGTTATCTGACCTATAAGTCACATCCCGTGCTAGGCATTCTGGACTGCTTACACTCGCTCAAGAGGTACAGCTACCACATCCACAGCTCCTCGCGATGTGTGTTCTGGGGCCGATGGTTCACCAGCCTGTCCGGCATGTTACAGCACGGCCTGAACTTCAAGGCCTATACCATCCAGGACTCCATGAGCGATGTGGGTTCCTTCAACAGAATGAACCCCAAACACCTGCAGCCGGCACCGTTCACGGGTGGGGCGTACATCGCCGCTTTCATCGGCGCCCTCGTCTCCGGTTGCACGGAAGGCTCCAGAGGCCTGTCCACTGCATGTCGCTTCGCAAACTCCGTCACTGCCTACGGCATGCTATTGCTCAACCTTTGGGCAGCTCGGTGGCACTTCGGCAAGGATTGGGCACTGCACTATCTGCCCGTGGTGACGGTCCGAAACCTTTGTCAACTTCTTGTGCAACAAATGGCTCTCTGCACGGTCCTGCCGAAGGATGCCTGTGTCCATCCGGCATGCCCGGCATGCATGCAAGAAAAGATCTGCGAATACCAATATTCGCAGATAAAGGCCCCATTCAGAGGAAGCCCCTGCATCCGTGATGCTGTGATGGGCACACAGCTTTTGCATGTGAAGAACCTCAGAGGCCACACAGCCCCGGTTCCTTCTGAACCTGAGGAAGCACTGAGCAAAGAGGAGGCCAAGAAGCTGGCGACCCGCTGCTGGAGATCTTGCTTTCTCTTTCTGTCTTGGATATGCCAGGGCGTGCCGGCAACTGAGATCGAGAAGAAGTTTCACGAGTGGTGGCTGGAGGAGGGCGAGGCCACTTTGGTCCAAGAATCGCTCTCTCTTCACTCCGGCTGAGCTCGCGGAGGAGGATGCACTGTTGGAGGAGGCTTTGAGGGCGAGGCTGACACGGATGACGGCAAGCTGATGCAGATCTACGGTGCAGAGGACCTTCTATCCGTCTGTCTATCCCTATTCCTATGTCTAGTTCTAACTTTACCTCTCTCCCATTCTGTCTCTCTCTCGCTCGCTCGCTCTCTCTCTCTCTCTCTCGCTCCGGGTCTGTCTCCGTTCCTTGCAGTCTTACGCACGGCTTTCAGGACCTCGTTCAGGCCAAGCAAGACCTCGAGGAGGCCACCGCTGCCTTGGCTGAGGCACCGACTGCAGAGACCGAGCCGCCGATCCTCGCAGATGCTCCTGTGGCTGCTGCTGGACAGTTGGTCATGGACGAGGACACGGACATGCCAGAGGAGCCTACTGTTCAACGGGTCGTGCAGCCTTTTTTGGAGCGGAGCATTTTCAGGTTTGTGCCACGGAGCCACACGCGAACATCGTCCTGCGCATGAACGACCTCATGCCTGCGATGAAGGACCTGGTTGTGGATGTGCGCCTCTGCGAGGGGCACTTGAGTCATGCGGCCGTGACCGGAGAGCCCAAGACACGATCTGCGTGGCATGATGACCAGCACCGCCTGGCTGTGCAGCGGGCTCGATCCTTGATCACGGGAGCTCGCAACAGCCGACTGCAAGGCTGGAAACAAGTGCAAGAGCAAGTGGTGGGGCCCTCGCTGGACGAGTGCACCGGCGATGACTGGATGATTCGTCCCCTCGCTGATCTTCGCCCTCCCACTGCCACCGAGGCCCAGATCGTGCTGTGCAAGTTGCCTGAGGCTTCCAGTTTGGGAGACCCTACAAAGCTCGGGCTGTGTGCGGTCACCGAAGTCTTTCGTGGTGCACGCTTCAAAAGCACTCGCAAGGGCTCCGGTGAGTCTTCCCGGCGGATGGGTCAGAACCGTCNCATCCGTGGCGGCTGTCAGATTGGTTCCCCTCACCAAGGTCACCGACCATCAGTGGGCTGCAGCAGGAATCACGATTCCATGGACGGTCGATCCCCTCGAGAACGTGGTCGCCGAGGTCTCCCTGATCGTTTCGTGGTTCGGGTGGCGCCGGCAGTGATTGCAGCCATCGAAGCCGCGATGGAGGATCCAGACAAGTTCGTGGCCAAGGCCAGTGATGGCAAGGAGACCGTTGCTGAGCTGCCCAAAATGTGGTCGCTCCAAGATTTCGGTCCCACCGTCCAGGGCGGCAAGAACATCACTATTTTTTTGCAGAGCCTGCCCAAGGCATACAGCTCTGCCGGCCTCAGTTTCCCCGCGGAGGAGATCGTCTGGCAATCGACATGTCTCCGAGCCCCAGATTATTTTCAGCTGGTCAATCAGGCTGCGAGCTCAAAGGCCTTTTCGCGGTCAGTGCTAACAAAGTTGTCCAGTTTGATGCCGCCGGCAAGCGACAAGGAAAAATCTGTTGCTGCTGTCGTGGCATTCGTCAAAGCCGTGGACGCTTTGGCAGCTCCGGTGCTAAGCATCGGATGACAAGCACAGAGCCGGGCCGGAAGTGAAAATGAAGGCAGCAGTCCGAGTGGCATTTGCATTAAACAAGTTTTTTCTGAGGTAGAACGTCACGAGGTTTCGCATCAGGCAGATTTGACATAGCTTCCCGAACATTGCACACATAGGCGTAGAATATCTCCTCAACAAAACTCGCACTAAGCCTCCAGCCCCCCTTCATGTGTTCACCCATGTTTCATGTCGCTGTTCGCAACCCAGTCTCCCAGCGTGGGGGGGGGACGTCCAGAAATGCAGCCTGCACTTTCCACCCCCCCAAGCCCAAAGCATGGGGGATCGCGGGGTCCGAGCTGCTGCAGCGAAGCTCCCCTGGCTGTGCTGAAGACGAGAAGGAAAGCCTACCCTCTACCACAGCCCTGGCGAAAGAAAGAAAGAGAACGAGAGAGAGAGAGAGAGAGAGAGAGAGAGAGGGAGAGGGAGAGGGAGAGAGCGAGCGAGCCGTGAGTGGTTCGAGCCACGAGCCCCGAGAGGAACACAGGGGAGCAACCCGGGCGGGCCTTGAGAGCAGGGAGTGCCCCCTTACTTTCGCCATCGACCTGAACTGCAAGACCGGTGCTCTACGTGTTTTTTCTTTCGCGCCCTGCACCACGAGAACGGGGAGATTGAACCTGAACGTGATCGGCGCCTGGCGGCGTGCGGGGGAGTTCCCGAACAATTACCTCATGAATATCGGCGACCCTACGCGTGGTCATTGCCGCTGACCCGACCCTTGGCACGACGATGGCTACCATGACTTCAACGCCCCAGGCAATCTTGCGCCACAAGGGGGAACATCAGCCACAGCAAGCACAACCAGGAACGCCGGCAGGGGGACAAGCCCAACCACACCCGCAGCAAGCGCTGCAGCGACCAGCTCAAGTGCAGCAGGGGGGCCTGCTTGCCCCAGCAGCACATGGTCCACCCCCCTATGCAACCCCCACCACAGGCAGCGACTCAGCAAGCAGCAGCCACAACCTACACAGGGCCGCCCATCAATCCGCCGGCAGTTTCAGCACCAGCTACTAAGGAGTTTTAAGGGCCAAGGCCGCACTGGAGCACCTGGCGTGCAGGCGTTTTCGGCTCTACGGTTCTGTGCTTCTGAGAAGAAGGCGAGACACGACATACACAACGTACCAGAAGAAGACTAGGGAAAGGACAGCCAAAGGCACAAACGGATCGTGGGGCAGGTTTGAGCAAGTGATCTCAACAACTCAGGTTCAAACAATGCAACGAAGTGCTGTGGAGATCTACGATCATGGGCTGCCACTCGCCTGAACCTTTAGAAGCGTGCGACAAGTCATGTTAGGCCGTCGGAAGTGACTCAAACACAGGCCCGTTGCCGAGTTTTCCTTCCGCCAAAATACGCTTGCTGCTTGCCAGAACCCAGACTTTGACTGATCCACCTTGGAACTCTGCGAGCTGAAGCCAGGATCTAGGCGAAGTATCGGTATTCGTGATTGGTCTCCGGGTGATGGTATAAAAATCTGGGTGCCGGCACGTGTACACCAAGCACTCTGGAAACATGAACCACTTGTGGTTGTTCGTGCCAAGTCTCCATTCGAGAGAGTCCTCACGTGCAAAAGTTCGCAGCTGCGAAACGCAAAGCGTGGACGCAAGTCTGCAGACATCCGGCGTCCTCAATCGTCCTCCCAGTTTCGCCCCGGTTTGCCACAGCCTCCAAGCGACAGGACACCCAAAAGCGAAAAATATGAAAAATGCATGTACACTGATGCTAGGAGTGGCGGAATGATTCGAAAGGAGAAGTCGTGCTTGGGAGCATTATGACTTGGGATGCTTGGGCTACCAAAGGCTTTAAAGGTCCTGCCTGTGCTCCCCAACTTTGGCATGCACGTCTTCTGGCAAAACCAGACGAACTCACATCACGGTTTGTCCATGTTTGCCGAGAAAATGCTGTTGAGGGCTTCGGGCCTGATCTGGGTAAGGAATTACGTCGCCCTCAGCTGCAAAAAAGCTAGCGAGTGGCAGCGCCTTCTCCGTCTCTTAGTGCCTTGGTTGTATTTATTTTCATTTTGCTGTTTCAAGCCTGCTGTGCATAGTGCACTAGTGGTCACTCACGCCTGATGCACTAGCACCGAGCGAAGTCATCTTGATCCCGAGAAGTTTGAACCGCAGGATGCCAATTCACACTTGGACGTAGCATGGCCAGGTTGGCCAAACATGGTCCACTGCAAAACGGGGTATCTAAATTTGATCGGACAGGATGCCAAAAGCGATTAAGTGCTCAGGGCGATGCAAAAGCTAGTGGCAGGATGTGGCAGTTCATGTTGCTGCCTTGAAGCTTGCTGCGGCAGCCTGGTGCCAAATCAAAAGCTGGGGTATGACTGCGAAGTCGACGCAAGCTGTTGCAATGTAAGTAGTCAGTGGTGTTTACGGTTTGTAGCTGTTTCTGCTTTTCCACCCGTGGGCCATAGTATCACGGAGCTGTTAGTGGCTGCGAGGTGTCACCTTTTCGAGGTGTTGAACATCCTGCACATGAGGCCTGTGGCGCATGCACAGGCAGAGTTCTGCAGCATGTGCGCCGAAGGTCGCATTCACCGCTGGATTAGAAGCCTGCCGTACACGATGGGCTCAGGCCTTGTGAAATTGGCAACTGCGCATAAAGATTCAGATGCAGTATCTCGAGGGTGACAGGGGAAATGACCATGTTTTGAACAGCATAGCCCATGCAGCATCCCAGTAACTGTATCGACCATCCCCAAACCTTCCAGGGCCTGAGCTTGTTGCGCTGCTTGGCCAATCTTCGTGCAGCACCGGACCGCTTGGATAGCAACTGCGACGGCAGTGAATAGTACGGGGGCTTGCCCCCCTTTGCATAAATAGCTGTGGCGCTGGTATGGTGGAAGTGAGCCCGGCTTGCAAACGGGCGCGTTATATTTGTGCCGGCACCAGTCGGGCGCTCCAGGATGCGACAACATTGTCTGCAGCGGTCGCTGGCCTTCGTCCCTCAGCTCAAAGCAACCCCTAACCGCCCTGTTGTTGATCAGCCTCGGTCTTAATTTTCCTTCCGATGTCCAGGTCTGAACTGCAGACTTCGCCAGCATACATGCATTGGCCCGTGTGCCCTAGTTGTCTCAACGAGACGGAGCTTGCTTGGAGCTGCCTTAGCCTTTGCTGCGACAGCCAGCATGCACCCGTTGGCAAAACCACACACGGCCGCTGTGCATCTTTTTTCAGAGCACATGGGCGCAGTTCATCCGTTGGCACAGGCACACATTTTAATTTGCCATCTTCACGAGTTTGCCATACGCACGCCACGAAAAGCGTAAATGAGCAAGACGACAGCTGTCGTATCGAAATTTGCATTCACAGTTTTTCCACTGAAACGCTCATTGAGCCCTGAACCTGAACAGGTTCCCGGCAGAAAAGACTGCACTGTTGACGGTTACCACGTGGAAAAAGCGACTTTGTCCCGTGCAGGTCACTCGACGTTTGAACTGCTTCGACAACTGCGGAGCTGCATAAAACCACGAAAGAATAGATGCAGTTCGCCCCACGCAGGCCACATAAATGTTCTCTGAACCTATACCGCACATGCCTTCACAAGGCGATCGAGCGTGCTTCTTGGTCTTGTTTCTGTTGTTCTGAGCCGGCATTGAAGGAGAGGGAAATGAGCCCCATCGATGGCTTTGCTGTCGATACCCACATATCAACAACAGCTGAAGTGCTGAAGGCGGCCCGTACATCTACGCTGGACGTCCTACCGCAGCTAGTTCTTTGCATGGGACAAGTTGAAAAGAAGACCATTTGCCAACGACGAGAACCAACACCATGGACTCTGCTTTTGTTGCCTTCCGACGGGGCCACCGGGGTGCGAATTGAGAGGGATATGGAGCATGTGGGCAATTTTTTGCCTTTGCTCTACGATCAAAGGTTCTCGAGACTTACGACTCGACATTTTGCGACACTGACGATGTATGTTCTGAACGGCACATGTTCAAGCCCGATAGACGTGGTAACCACACTTCGGGACATTGGGACATAGCGCCTCACACGTCTTGTAGCCAAGTGGGCTTCTGTAGCAACAGACAGCAGCTCTTAAGCCCTGCAGTGTCACCCAGGCCAGGCTGCTGAATGGCAGCACGCGCTTGGACAGAGTCTGAGTGTTTGGAACTCTGAGCCTGGGAGCCGGTGCATTCTTGGGCCTATGTCCTATGTTACGTTGTCTTGAAGGATTGATGCGAGAATGCTTCCAAAGCGGACCGGAGCCGGACGCTGCCCTGTGCAACGCAGTTGCCACAGCTTGTGAAGCACGCCAGGCCGGCTTTTTCGAAGTCGGAGTGATAAGCTTGGCTTGGGGATGTAGGCGATGGCAGCTAGCTAGCAGCTAGACTTTGCTCTGACTCTTGTGTTTTTTTGACAAAACAGATCAAAAAAAGTGTGTTTCTTGTGTTTGCCCTGGCCGAGTTCCTGTTTTTTGTTCACAGGTTGGTTGGTGCAGGCAACATCGTGCGGACAACGGGATTTTCGGAAATACCTTTGCTGACATTTTCGATGTTGCAGAAACTGTTTCCCTCGCAAAACACCAGGGTGTTGCCGTCTTCCATGCTTTGTTGCAGAAATGGTGTTGGCACTGTTTTCGGCTGTGTTTTTGCAATTCTGCTTTTGGGAACAGGGTGATCAGGGTGTCATCTGACATCTAATTCTTTTTTGAGCCAAGACAGGATCTCTGGCTATTTCCATTTCGAAACGAAAGTGACATTTCCTCAAGTAACAGGCTGTCTTTTGAACCTCCACGGGTTGCTTGGCGCAGGCAACATCGCGAAGGCAACAACATTTTTGGAGATGGCTTCACTGAGAATTTCAGTGCTGGAAAGAATGTTTTCCTCGCAAACGGCAGGGTTTTGCTGTTTTGCATGCTTTGATAGCGTTGTCACGCTAATTACTGTGCTGGGATTTGCTGGTTGGGGATAACATAGAGTTCTTTGAGTGAGCTCATCGAATGGTTGGCTCAAGCTTACAGCTCTTCCGTGTTTGGTATCAGGGACTCTGCCATAATGGCTCTCAAGTCGTTCGCCTACTTCGTCGGTTGCTGCTTGGCGGTCACGAGCCCGACTTCGGGTTGGCGGCCTTCTTGGGAGTGGTCCTCGGGGAATCAGACAGGGCTACTCAACGGCCATGGGGGAGGCGATCCGCGCTCTTCGGAGACTCCAACGAGTTCTATCTCAGTGTGGTGGAGCGAATGGAATTTCCGCGTCCTCTTTGGTTGGGTAACATTCTCGATCTTTTCGACCCCAGATCAATCCGGGTCCTTACGGACCGACGGCGGGTGGATCCTCTACTTCACCGATCGAGCGGAATGGAGGGACTCCCGTGCATACCGAATACTACCAGCGACAAGTTCGTGGACGAGGGGCCGGCCGCAAAGCGAATGACCTCATTCTCCAGTTCCCGGTCGGTGCCGCTCGCATCCAGCCCGCGGGGCACGTGTGGTTCGCGAGGTGACGGCCGCTGGGTGGGGTGCTTTCCTTGAAGATCATCAGAACGGGGGCGAGATAGTCCCATCTCAGCCTCACCCATGCTACCGGTGTCCACGGCCTCAGACGCCGTACAAACAGGGGCCTCAGAGCTTGCCTCGGTTGGAGACCCAGCACGGCCAGCTCCGGAGCCCAGGCTTATACGAGTAGAGGAGGTGTTCTGTGAGGTTTTTGTCTTTGTTGTTTTAGTCGGGGGTGATGCTTGGGGCACAGGGTCCCCACCAAAGCAGGTCAGGCCGCTCTGTCTCTCTGTGAAGGGCTGATATTCAGGCAGGCCTTATCTCCTTTCAGGGCCACGGCGAGCGCGGCCGCAACAGGCGTACCAGCTTTGCGCCCTGTCAGCCAGCCCCGATGCGGGTTTTCCCCTCCCTCCCTCCTTGGGGGGAGGGGGGGGGGCAGGCCGATGGCAAAAATCCATCTGCGAAGGAGCGGAGAGTGGCCCATTGCAGGTCTTGGGGGCCGAGCTGATCAAGAAGGCGGGCTGCATCGAGGATGCTGTGAAGGCGCTCAATAACGCTCGCGAAGAGAAGTTAGGTGACCACCTGGAAGCAGCGAAGCGGAAATCCTTCAAGGGCCTCTCCGAGCTCCACGCAAGTTACCTCAAAAGAGAGTGTGCGGAGCAGGGAGTCCCAAGCAGGCGTGAACAGCCCTTGGTCCGAGAGGAAGCCAAGAACCACGGTTCTGTTTTGAGGAGGAGCTTCTGCAGAAAGCTTGAAGGACGCCGCATATAATGGAGCCGCTCTCTTCATTGATCCCGCCGAACCGGGTGTTGAAGAGCTGCTCTCCAAAGGCACAGGTAGGGTGCCGAAGCAGAACCCGGATCGCACCATCTCTGCTGAAGGCCGACCCATCAACGACATGAGGAGGCAGAACGAGGCGGGCTCAAAGTTCAATCACCCACCCACTCCTCAACCCCGGCACCAATCGGTGGCTAGGCAATCGTTGTGCTGGCATGCCCGGCACCCAGGCATCCCTCAAAGGTGCGCTAAGAGGGACGTGCCACGAGCCTTCAAATGGCATTTCTTGCGTCCGAAGGATGTGCCTGAGTTCGCGGTACGGTTAGCCGGCTTGGTCATCCTTAGTCTTGCCATGCCTTTTTGGTTGGGTAGGCTTTCGCAGGGAATTTGTTGCCTGGAGTGCGGCGGCACTTGATCTCCCGGAGGTCAACGACAGTTGGTCGAGCCCCTGGTGCCCTCCTTGGGACTACGACCCGAGACTGGAGGTTTTCCGTGCGTCCGCCACAAGCTCGTCTTGGTCCGCCTGCCCTGCTCCCCTGCCCCCTTGCCACTTTTCGATGTGAGGCCGCCTCGCCACCGCCAGACCCCCCTGACCCGTCACCGACTTCGCAAGCTCCTACTGCGAACCCTTCTCATAATGCACATGGCGCTGTATCAAACAGGAGCTGGAGCTGAGCTCTGGTCAGGCCGGACTCCGCCCAGCGAACAACACCCATGGCGATTACGGTCCCGTATGGGGAATGTTTGTAGCCCGTGGCGTGGACTCTGAAGCGCTCCGCCTGGTCATACCATGGACGGTGTTCAAGCCTCAACACCTTCCAATCTTGGGGTCGTGCGGTGTGGTGTACATCCGCCGGGTTGCCAGGGACGTGATCTTCTTTTGCTGGGTTGCTGGCGAGGCTCAAGGCGGCCAACCTGGTTCCACCCATTGTGGACCTGGATGCAGAGATCGTGGAACCACAGGACGACGTCCGTTGCCCAGTGCCACGACAGGCGAGCCTAGGCCCTAGGCCCTGCTTCAACTTCAAGGACTGCCTCGCCAACCTGAGCTTGGGACCTCGTTGAGGGACCTCCCCGACAAGGCTCCCATGGTCTGCGCTCCCACTCGCCGAGACCTGGCAGGAAGCCGAGCATCACAGGAATCCCATGGGGAGGTGGACTACGGCGGCATTGGGTTCTGAGCCAGCTGTTGAACCTGATGACCCTCCTGCTCGAGCCACGGATGCAGGCACACCGCCTCGAGGGATCATGATCCCGCAGATCACATCCATGATCCTGGGAACCCGGCTGACGAGTTCGACGAAGCTTACGGCGGAGGAGAAGGCGGAGATCGACCTCGAGAAGAAGCTCAGGGGCCCCAATCTGATTTGCGCTGATGGGACATGTCGTCGCTTTTCAGAGGCATCGCTCACGGCTCCGTGCTATCCAACACCAGTTGCGCCTCGGGACGGTGACGCCACAACCTACCAAGGCTCGCAAGACGGTGAGGACCTTGCCGCCAATGATGTCGCTTGGGCAAAGCCAGGTACCGCCTCTATACTTGCTGAGGCGCGAGAGGCAGGGCGTCCAGTGGACTCAAGAAGAGGTGTCCTGCAGTTCCTCGACTATACCTGGACGCCCGGGAGCGCGAGGCGGAGATCGATCCCTACCACGTCGAAGGCAGCCGCGGCATCAGAGGGCGCACCGCCCGTCGGAAGAAGCCGAACCGAAGCTTCTGCCGACACCTCGGTTCCCTTTGGAAGCCGGTCCAAGGCTCAGAGCAAACCACCCCGGACTACGTCCACGGCACCGACGACGACCTCCACTTCATCGATGGCTACAACCGCTGCTGGCTGCTGTCCATCCCTGATCCTCCGCAAGGGACATCAATGGCGGCTACTGAGGAAGTGCCTGAGACGCCTCCCCCTGCAGCCTCGGAAGAGGTCCCGGAAACCCCAGCACCAGGGAAGTCGAGGCCACGAGAGGCCCGACTGGCGACGGCCGTGATGGCCAGGACTTTCTTCAAGTGCCAGCAGGCGATCCGCCCTTACATTATTATTTTTGGTCAGGTGAAACCTGACGGAGGATTCCTCCAGGCGCCTAAGAGGCGGAACCTTCGGGTCCCAACAGTTGTGCCACTGGCCCTGCAAAAGTTGCGACGCGAGCCTACTGGGTTTTTTTCTTTGCGGCTGGGTTTCGTGGCATCCCCACAAGAGGCACCCTTTGTGTGTTTGTTGGTGTTGGTGTTGGTTGTTTCGGTTTCGGCAATCTTTGATGGTGAATCCGCCAGAGTTTTGTACCGGCTCTGGTGACTGCCGAGCACTCTACCGCCCGTCGCAGCAAAATGAAGGTGCCTCTTTTGGGTTGCATGCACCCTTTTGGAACAATAGAGTGTGAACTTTGCATGATCACATGTATCTCTGTTTCTGATGAAAGGCAGGATACGGACAAGAAGTAGCAGCATCAGTACTCACACTGCAGTAATGACCTCAAGACGGTGAACAAGATGATGATGATCATGATGTTTAGAAGAAGAGTGCTCCAATAGAGCAGGGTAATTGGAATTCTGATGGTGGCCATGAAGATTAGCATGGTGACCCCTGGTGATTATCGTTCTGATGTTGGTTGAGATAAGGACTATGATCACAATTATGGTGTGGTTTCCTGGCCATTAGCATGGAGAGAGAGATCGTGACCATGAATACGGTGAATGTGCGGGTGAAGGTGATGAAAAGGAGGGATATGACCATTTATGATAATGGCGATTATGATCGTGAGGCTGATGATGTGTGATGCTGACCATGGGTATGAAGATTCAGACTGTGATGATGATTGTGAAACCGTGAATGAGACGAAGATGATGATGATTCTCACTGACAGGATTAAGATGACTGTGCAGATCAAAAGGAAAAGTTGTTGCGGCTTCGGGTTTCCGATGTACTCAAGCTTGAGTTGAGTCGGTTCTAGGGCGAGAGCAAAAGGGAAAATACACCGAAACTGCCATGCATACACGTAATTCCAGATCTCATGAGGCAGATGGGTTGAGGTCGAGGTTTTGGGTTTTCCCAAGCATAATTACAGCGAGAGTTGCATCTGACAGCTTGCAACTTGGAACGGCACTGACTGAATCCTGCAAGGAATGGGAGCAGGCAGTGGAAGTGCTGAGGCAAATGTCAGCAGCAGCCCCTTGGCTTAAGCATAAAAACGGCCGGACGCAGACCGGCAGACCGACTGATTCGCTCTGTCCAAGGAGGTGGAAGCTGACATCATTACTTTTAGCGCCATCATCAGTGCCTGCGAGGCAGACCGCACTTTCGATTTGCTGTATCAGCGAACAATATTGTCCCATTTTTGTGGTATGTCCTGCAGGCAGACGAGCAGTGGGCCTTTGCGTACCTTGGCTGAGCTGCCGATTATTTACTTTCAAGAACAGTAAAGGGGGCGAGAAAATATCGTTCCAAGTCGCCGCCGCGAAATGTAGAACAGTGGGATGCTTGAGCAGATTGCATGGAAGGTGCCAAATGTGTAAATGATGTTGAGCGGATGAAGCACCTTTATGGTTTGGACTTGGGTTCGACGCAAAGCTGGCCACCATCGCATACACCTTCTTCAAGGCCAGGCGCGCTTCATGGTTGGCAATGACACAAGATGATGATTATGATGATGAAAACGAAGATGAGATGAGATTTGGGTGCCAAGTATGCCAGACCAAAGGAATGGCGTACAAAACAAAACAAAGATGAGATGATCCGAAAGGGTATGGGTCCTGCCCTCGCTGTGTGAGACACGACGGAATCACACGGCACGACATGAGATGAAGGCGACAATGAGGATGAAGGTCCGCCAGCTGCCCACGACGGGGCCCAGGCGCAGACCAAACAGGTACGTTCTCCTGGGGTGTAGGGGAGAGCTTCGTTGGACGGAGCTCCCCTACACCCCCTCCGTCCCCCTACAGGAAGTGACATTGAAAAGGAGAACAGGGGTGTGACCCGCCTAAGTCCACGAACGAGAACGGTACACACACGTGCACACACACACACACACACCACACACACACACACACACACCCACACACACACACACACACAGACACACACATACATCATGTGTGTGCATGGCCTTTGACGTGTTCACGGTGCCCGCCCTAGGCCCTAGGCACCACTCACAAGGAGAAGCATATCCAAACACGCTCAAGAGATGCCCTAAGCCCTCGGCCGGCTCGAGACTATTTGACACAAGAAGGAGCCAGGAGCATTCGTAAGCTGCCAGATGCATTCAATGCTTTGAGCTGCTGTATTTTGTTTGGCTTGTTCTTGCAGATAAGGTTGGCCGTGCTCGAGGTGCCGCACCGAGAAGTTATGTCCCCAGTCATCAGAGCAAGAACTTCACTTCCAAGGAGATGAATGGGAGGCAGATCACTCCAAATGTCGCTTGGCGATTCTACCTGACATCGGCAACAAGCAACAAAAGTTCGATGTAGGACCGACAGCTGGCCATGGTGCAAATCGCAACAGAAGCGCGGAAAGGAGTACACAACTACAAGTAGCATTTGCAATCGGAGCAGGAATGTGGAGACTATATCCGATATCCGGGCCACAACTCGAGTGAGCACTTAGGCCCTGCAGGCCTGCAAAGGTTGATAGCACTGTGATGTGAAGTCGATGTTGAAGTAATATTTGACCCACTGCTCTCGTAATTAGCGCTGGCAGAGAACAATCATGTTTGTGCAGTCAGAGGTGCTGCAGGCTGCTTGCAAGAGCCGATCGCGAATCCCTCAAGGGGGCACACTTCTATGAATCAAGGTTGGCATGCTTCAGTCCTGCGAAGGTTATTGCCAACAATGCTGCTATAGCCGCGTGCGCCGCAGTCGGGGAGTGGGCCCAAGCCGCCGTGCCGTTGCCTCATGAATCATCTTGTCAGGCAAACGCTGGTTGCCTGACAAGGGTTCCGAGTGACAAACCTGCACCCAGCGTTCAGGATCTTGTACACTATGCGCAGTCCAGATGTTGTCAGCTTCAATTCTGCCCTCGACTCAGTTTGCTGTGCTTGTTTAGCCTCATTAGAGCAATGATTTGAGCCACCAAAAAGACTGCAGGCCATCGCAGCTTGTGAGGCTGGGGCGAACTGGCAGATGGCTGCTTGCCTGTTGCAGGACGTCAGTCATAACGTAGTTTGACTCAAACAATGACCTCAGCCATATTCACAGGACATGAAGCTGAAGCGCCTGTTGCCTGATGCATTGTCACACAATGCTGCACAGAAGGCGGCGTGGCAGCAAGAGTCCCGGCCGTGGGAGCAGCAACCGACATGATAATGGGAGTGCGAAGAGCAAGATGAGGTTTTGCACATACCCTGCAAAGGGTGTGCCACACTGGGCTCGGGTGTCGTTGGCTGATGTTCCGGACAGGTTCCGCAAAATAGATCCATGCATATAGTGCGGAGGTATGTGGAAGGTCAAGCGGAGAACTCGCACAAAGGAGCAGTGATGTAGAAATTCTGGAATGTGGTGAGTAGGACGCCAACGCACAAAAAGGATGAGAATGAGTCAACAGAGCAACGAAGCATGACATGACGGTTCTGCACTCCCCGTGCATGTGCAGATGTCTTTGTGCTCCTTCATATTCCTCGTGTCGTGATGCTCAATCTCGGTTCCACCCTGCTGTCGCCTCTGCGTTCTGCCACATTTGCAGCGCGACCAAGAGTGTCCGGTCGGGGCCCAGGCCTTCAAGGCATCCTGGCAGTGGCAACGATCATTGGATCTGCTTGCCGAGACTCGGACGAAAACGGAGAGCCGGCGAGATCCGGCGAGTACAGGGTAGGGCCGGTAGGGCTAGGGATGACCAGAGGGACAGGATGCGACAAGTGTGCAGGACACCTGCGTGTAGGGCTGCTCCTGCCTTTCTGAAGTGCCGTGCGAGGAAATGAACGAGACGCAGGGAACGAAGCCGGACCTGATCACATACAGTGCTGCGATTTCTGTCCTTTTCTTGCAATTAGCATTCGATGTGCCAGGTGCCGACGGTGTCCTTGAGCCTTTACCTTGGCTTGCTAAGCACTTTTTCCAAGCCGCGTGCTGCAGCGAAGGTTTGCCAGAAGATACTTGCAAAGGGGCAGGCTCGGGTTGAGACCATCACCCGAACGAGGAACGTCACGCCATGTATCAATGAGGTAGCTTCTCGTTCAAACCCCTGATGCCATGTCACGCTAATTTCAGGCAGTGGCGCTGCTTGACGAGGTGTGCATGCTGGTGGACGGTAATTGGCCATGGGCCGCCGTTCGCCCAAACGCGGTTGAAAAGCTAAGTTTGCTGCCTGCCGCTCATCCGCAACAGTGGAGAGACTGCCGAAGCACGTTTTGCCCATGGGAAGACTATCCGATTTTCAAGCTGCCAGACAGGTTCGTAAGTTAATTACGTTTGGAAGAGGGTTGGCTTGACACTCATCTTGCCGGCAAGGTCCAAGTAGAACGCCGACGCATCGGACAATGCTCCACACTTGTTCGGCAGATCTCTTATCGCATGGCCGTTCGCGTGCTGGTGACAGTGAAACGGTGAAACGTGTCGTTTTCGTTTGCGCACTCTTGAGGCTCGGTTGCAGCACGTCCAAGGGACCGCCTTCAGCTTGTTGGAGGTCTTCAGCGGTCCTTGCCTGCTTTGCGCCGCAGCCGCACCGTGAAATTCCGGCACAGGAGGTACCCTCGTTCGAGGACAGCTACCTTGAGGCACCGTGCAGATTTGCAGCAGCTGACGGTAATGATTTCTATTAGCACATCTCGCACGCAAAATTGACCTTGTCTGACCGCAGGCATTATTCCTGTGCCAGATGTGCGCTGTTTTCTTGGACCTTCGGCATATCTGTGTTGACTCCAACAGGCAGGGCCACTGCAGTGTCAGACCAGCTCATGCTTCGTGACTGAATATATCAGCTCTGCACACGACCCTCCTCAGAGGCTGGCGCTTGCAGTACGCAGCCTTTGCGTGCTTATTGTTTTCTGCTGGTAGCTGAGATGCACCCTTGCAAGTGACTCAGTGCCGGTGGCGCCTAGGGCCTAGGCATGAACTTCAAGGCAACGACCTGCATCGGAGTGCCAGATTTCAATGCAGCTTCCCCGGAAACCTTAGGCCGGAGGACTTTGCTGCACCAACTCCTGAAGCTTGCAGGCGCTGCTGGACCTTGGTAGTCCTGGCATGGGTGTATCCGCGGCTATCTGCATTCCGAAGTTCATGTGCTGCTTCGTGCAGCACACGTGTTGGCTAGCCATGACTCGTGGCTCCGCCTTGAATCCTTGAAGTTGTGCCGCAGCATCGAGTAGAGATGTTTTTGAGTCTGTCTGCAAGGCGAGAAAGAGCTTCGCCCTTACAAGCTGTAGTTGCTGACAAGACTGCAATGATGACCCGGGCAACGTTTGTAGTTCTCAGGGCCAGCCTCCAGGCATCAAGGCACCTGTGCGGACATTCAGTCTGGTGGGTGGGCTGCACCAACGCATGCGCAACAGCTGCAATAGCTCTTGTCAACGCAGCAGTGGGCTCCAAAGCATCGCCACTATTGAATAGTCACTATTGAATACTTGTGAACCTTTCGGCGCCTTCATTGAATGGCTTGCGTGCTTTTTGTCTTTCATGCAGATCGTGGGCATTTCAACTTCTGCATTCCGCTGGCACGGGCATTGTCCAAGTGTGGGTGGACGTGCGAGTTGTGGACCAATTCCAACTGTGTGGAGTGGGTAAAGCCCGGTGTATTTCACGAAGTTCGCTTGGAGCCTTGGCTGCGCGTGAGTCGTGAACATGCATGAAGCATGTGTGATCATGCGTGCGCTTAGGACCACAGCAAGTGATCTCCTGTGTGAGTAAGTACACGGGCAGTGGTCAAAATACCTTGTCGCGAAGTTTATACAAAACAACCTATTTGGTTGTTGGGGTTTATATTTTTATTTACAACAGGAGGCGTCACGCAACTAGGACTCCTTAATCCCCTTGTTGGCGCTAGGACAGCGCGAGCCTGGCGCTAGGGATCTAGATAGCAAGTGGTTCGTGATATATTTAATTACTAGCTTAGAGTATATGATAACTCCGTACACCTTTTACTCCTGCTCTACTCCTATCCCTTATCACTCCTACTCGTACTCTGAACTCCTTACTTCTACTCCTGCTCCTACTCCCACTCCCACTCCCCCGCTCCTACTATCTCCTACTGCTGTTATTGCCACAGCAACTGCTCCTGCTGCTGCTGCTACCAGGGTTTAACCTCCTGCGAACTACGATGTCACTCCAATCGCGCATTGCTTGAAGAAGCTTCTTTCCTCGTAATACCGTTGTTTTCATTCGCATAAGCATCATGTATCATTGCCATCACAGCTGAGCCCAAAAATGTGTGATAACATGAGCTCCGCGCTAGCAGCGCGCTAGGAAACTTTTCATTTCTCATGCCTAGCCCATCCTTCTCATCTACACTAGTCCACTGAACCATGTTGACATCAGCTGAGCGCCAACCCCTGCGAAATGCTGGCCGTGACGCCTACTTCAAGGCACATGGCAAGGATGATTGGCTCGTGCAGGCAGCGAAGGAGGCTAAAGGTGCGAATGCGCGAACGAAGCAGCTCACTGCTTGGAAACGGAACGTGTGCAATAGAGTGTGCTTCGTGAAATCATGCTTACTTCCTACTCCTCTACTTCACGGGTCCGAAGCCTTTCCGAAATTCCCAATCATCAAGACTATAGCCTTGGGCCAGCCTTCCACGCCCCGCACATGTGGCCCGCGCTAGCAACACTTCAGAGATTTGCAATCGAGAAGTTAAAACATGGAATTCTGTAGTGGTAGTGCTTCTCTCTTCCACAAGAGGCGTCACGCAACTACTGCCGCATTTCGGTCAACCTCAGGAACAATAGTTATTGAACAGCGCCCTGTGGATCTACGTCGGCAAGCGTAACTATCTATAATATCACAGTACCGGGTAACTCAGTACCGGCACCTGTGCTTCTGTTAGCAGGCTCATGCCAGTGTCAGAACGTTTGAGCCTGACAGGAATTAAAGGACCGGAAAACCCCACATGTGTATTTCGTCTTTCGTCTTTTGGCAAAGAGTCTAGAAGGGAATAGGAGTGAGTGAGTGAGTGATTCAGGGCGACAGCTTCCGCGTTCTTTTGTCATCCGGCAAGCGGGTTTTCAGCGACACCTTTTTGACTTGCAGCGACAGGCAGGGTGCGATCAGCGCCAGTTGGCTGCAAGAGACTCCTAAGCTCGGCAACAGCTGCTTTCAGCTTCAATGCATCAGGCAAACGGTCTGCGGCCGATTTACGTCTGCACTCACCGCGCCCAGATCGAGTTCTTCCTCCTGAACCAGCAGTATCGGCCACAGTCGGACCTGTGACGACGTCAGGGCAGAGATCCAGCATGTCGTCAGCGAGCTGGGGAGACCTGTCATGGCAGACTTATCGCAGGAAAAAGTAGAAGTCAAGTTTATAGGGGTACAGCAAGCAGACCTGCGGCAGCGACATTTTTTGTCGCTGGAGGAGCGTCGACTCCCGCGGCACATCGACAGAGAGAGTGTCATCTGCAGCGCTTCTCAATCCGAGTTGCGCGCCCTATCCTGGGCGTCAAGATTCAGGCCTGAATTACTGCTTTTGACAGCCAGGACTCGAAGGATACAACATTCCCTCTTGGCCTTCGCATGGCCTCCCGAGATTGCATAAAGAGGTCTCCTGATTATAAAACCCCCCCCCCAAACAACTCAGTCCACGCAATAATAATGGCGGGGGGGCCGCCTCTCTGATCTTTAGTTGTTTGAGGGGGCCGGGGTCGAAGTTGTTCGGGGGCCGGGGCTCTCAGTNCACGCAATAATAATGGCGGGGGGGCCGCCTCTCTGATCTTTAGTTGTTTGAGGGGGCCGGGGTCGAAGTTGTTCGGGGGCCGGGGCTCTCAGTAGCAGTACACTTAGTAGTACAGTAGTGCAGTAGTACAGTAGCACAGTAGTAGGAGTGCTTATTTACCTAAACCTTAAAAATTTTAAACCGGGACGGGTTTTAGGACTATTGAGGCCACCAAATAATAATGCACGTCCGGCTCAAATCGAGATAACTCCCCTCCTTTTATTATTGAGTTCCGGGCCGAGTTTAGCTCTATTGAGGGGACCATTAATAATCACGAGCCCACTTTAGGTAGGATCCCAATTATTTCGGCGAACCTCCAACTTTTCGTCCTGGCCCGGCGACGTGAGTCTGAGCCTTGACCTGGTGGATCGACACTTTCACCCACGTCGTCACCGTTTGGGCCGTCTGATGCCGTCTGAACCTGGTGGAAAACGGATCAAATCCGCTGCCTTGTAGTTGCTGTGAGTGACCCCGGGTACATGGATCGGCTGGAATTCCAAGTTCCGGACTCTGAGCCTGTCTACTTCTGACATGACAAAAACCGCCTCCTCAGTCTCGAGCTCTGCAGTCGTCCCCTTGACCTTGTTGTGGTAGTCCTCCAGCATGTCTCGATCAGATCGACGGCTTGCCCTCGAACCACTAGAAGCAGCGGATGCTGATACTGTAAGAGGCAGCACGTTGATCAGTCAGATGAACCACACTGGCCATCATGTGCAATGCTGTCCAGTCACCAGAAAAGCGAGTTTGCGTGGGCTGGCTCCCCATTCCGGGTGAGTCTTCCGGAGGGGCCGCGCCCCCAAGCGCGCGCGGCCTCCAACAAAGCAGTCTGGAGAGTGCGTTTAGTCGCTATATAGATCTTCCGGAAGGTGCGCGCCCCGAAGCGCGCGCGGCCTCCAACAGAGCAGTCTGAAAATTACGTTTAGTCGCGACAGTCGCGGTTATAAAGTTTTTCGGAGGGTGCACGCCACGAAGCGCGCGCGGCCTCCAACAGAGCAGTCTGGAGAGTGGGTTNTTAGTCGCGACAGTCGCGGTTATAAAGTTTTTCGGAGGGTGCACGCCACGAAGCGCGCGCGGCCTCCAACAGAGCAGTCTGGAGAGTGGGTTTAGTCGCGTTTAGAGTCTTCCGGAGGGCGGGCGCCCCGAAGCGCTCGCGGCATCCAGCAGAGCAGTCTGGAGAGTGCGTTTAGTCGCGTTGCGTTTAGTCGCGATAGAGTCTTCCGGAGGGGGCGCGCCCCGAAGCGCGCGCGGCCTCCAACAGAGCAGTCTGGAGAGTGCGTTTAGTCGCTATAATATATAGATCTTCCGGAGGGTGCGCGCCCCGAAGCGCGCGCGGAATCCAACAGAGCAGTCTGAAAATTACGTTTAGTCGCGACAGTCGCGGTTATAAAGTTTTTCGGAGGGTGCACGCCACGAAGCGCGCGCGGCCTCCAACAGAGCAGTCTGGAGAGTGGGTTNTTAGTCGCGACAGTCGCGGTTATAAAGTTTTTCGGAGGGTGCACGCCACGAAGCGCGCGCGGCCTCCAACAGAGCAGTCTGGAGAGTGGGTTTAGTCGCGTTTAGAGTCTTCCGGAGGGTGCGCGCCCCGTATAAGCGCGCGCGGCCTCCAACGTGAGTGAGTGAGTGAGTGATGCGTGGTGAGTGAATAGTGATGAGCAGTGGTGAGTGAGTGAGTGAGCGATGATGATGATGATGATGGGCGAGTGAGATTGAGTGAGTGAGTAGGTGAGTGATGCGTGGTGCCCACGAGTGAGTGTGTGGTGAGTGAGCGCGGCATCCAATAGTGGTGAGATGTGGTGAGTGAGTGATGAGGATGAGTGCGTGGTGAGTGAGTGAGTGAGTGAGTGGAGGAGAAGGAGAAGGAGAGGAGGCAGGAGAGCCCCAAAAAGTAAGAACCCCGCACAAAGATGTGGGGAACAAAAAGACATACTCATCGGCAGATAAGAGATACTAGTTGAGCGCGGCACGGTGCCACAGCTCCCATGGTAGCTAGTAACTGATACAGTCACAACGAAGCTAGGACAGCTAGGAGTCGTCGGCAGGAAGAGCTTTGTGTTACCAACGGCGGACAGATTTGTGGCAACTTCCATGTGGAGCTTGGACTTGTAACACATACAGGTAGGTTGCATTATATGAGCCCTGGACAAGTAATGGTCCAAAACGTCGTTTCAAGAAGAGGTAAGAAGCAGGTTCCTATGGCGTGCGTGCAATTCGACAGCATGCAGGGCAGCAGCCCATGGCTTCACAATCTCTCCAAAACCCCACGCCCCCAGGATCTGGGGCGTTGCAACCTGCCTGCCATCACAGCTGCTTACAAGTCTTGTGTCAGCTCTGGCGATACGGATGCAGACGGGCAGAAAGCCTTGTTCCTCGATCATGGCGCTGCATTCAAGCACATCATGACATGCCATGGGCCGATGGTACCCTCGAGCAACTCAGATACCTGCGTGGGTCAATCAACTTAGGAGTTGTGTGTGCGGGCATGGCGATTCATAAACGTGCTGTTTCCGAGGCGAAGGGGAAGGTTTCGGTGAAATGAATCCGGTGTCGGCCCTTGGTGTGACGGCCTTCGAAGATCGACTGGCACAGGCCGATGTACAGTGTGTGGTCTTCGAAGCAGTTTGGGGCAAGTGGTCACATGATTTGGCAATTGCTCATGGGAGACTTGGCACAGTTTGTCGTAAGGTAGGTCTTCGACGGTGTCCCTTCCCCCTCCCCTGCGTTTTTTATTGATATGATTCAGCCACATTTCGAGTAATCTACCAGTTACCTTGCAGGAAGAAAGCTTTCGGTTTGATGCCGTCCTACCGAGAACCGTTCAGAGCAGCCTACTGTCACGATGCTATTTGGGACTTTGACAACCAGTGCATCGTGAGGAACCGAGCAGAAGACATTGACAGCTTTCAGAAGTTTGCGCCGGAGGCAGTGTCCTACATCATTGCAGACTGCTTGGTGGGGAAAGCTATGGATTCAGGTGGTCGTCGACGCTTTGGAGCTTTTCTCCCAAGCTGCGAGGATGTTGATGTTTGCGATGTCGAGCTGCAGAACTGGCTTGATGGCGCAGGGGAATCGGACCCTCGCACCGTTACGGGCGCCGTCACCCTCGTAGCATTGGGAAGCCAGACCACTCTCGAAGGCGTGTGTGAGAATGCTGAGGAGAGGCTGCTGCAGGGCTGCTTGTTGGCCTCGCCCCGCGTACTGGCCGTGTTGAAGGAGACTCCGACTCCGAGACAGTTGAGCCCGAAGCTGCTGGAGGCCGTATCTTGTGGAAGACTTCGCTACGCAAAGTACCTGCCGCAGTGGGCGGTCTTGAACCACCCTTTGGTGCGGTGTTTCGTGTGACTTCGCTGGCAGATACAAGATTTCTCTCGATTTTTTCCGGTGCGATTTTCTGAGGCGATGTGCCGGGTTGCCAAGCAGGCGAAAGCGACACAGCTGAGGTCGCATGGTGGTGCGAATTCGGCACACGAAGCACTGGCGTGCGGCGTTCCTGTGGTTCCGCTTCCGTTCTTCGATGATCAGATGCTAGGCGAAACCAGCTACGTGCTTTCGCGTTGTCAATTGCGTCGCTGATCGGCATAGGCCAAGCTAATAGCCTAGGTTCTACATTGCCAGCCGCCTGGAGGAGTCACAGATTGCTCTGTGCTGTTGTAACTGTTGCAACCTGCAACTTGCTTGTTGCTACCTTGGCTATCATTCAGTCATACTCCAGCCAGCGTGCCGCCGGTACGAAGGAGCTGTATGGCTACAGTTGCAAGTTACGGAAGGCAACGCTTCGAAGTGATTCAGCCATCGAGCAGGTCAGGGCAACACATCCCAAGGTCTCCCTGATGGAAGCTCTGATTTTGCAAGGTGGCGGCTTCAGTGCGACAGGGTCTGGAGGTGACCGAAGCGACGTTGCAGCAGTGGCGTGATGAGGCTGGCATTAAGCGGGTCCAGTCCCGAGAGTGCTTGGCCAGACTCGAGCATGCTCGTCAGGTACTGAAGGAGGACGGCGCAGCAACTGCTGCCAGAAGTATTGTGGAATTTGCAGGAATAGATTGCAAATAAGTCAGTGTGTGGCTGAAGCCAGCTGAGCTTGAATACGAGGCAGAAGCCTTGACTAGACAAAATGCTGACCAATCAGTAATCAGTAAACGCTGCGCTGTACTGTGTTGTGCAGGCCGTACAGCAAGAAACGGTGCTTGTGATTGTGTACAGATGGACAGAGCTGTGTACAGAGCCTCGGGAGTTTCTTGCAAGTAGAGTTTGGTCCTCACAGCCCGGGACGGCGAAGACTGCTTAGAGCATTGGCATGCATGTTTTTGTCAACTGGCGTGGATAGGCATTTGGAGCGCTTCCTTGGAGCGATTGTTCCGCGCCTCCTCGAAGTGCGCAGCGGATAGTTCGTGGGCACACCAAGCTGCGCAAGGACCAGCTTGGTACTTGCATTCATTACGCAAGTGGCTTGTGCAGGTACTCACAGATCTGGCCTGTGGCAAAGGCTGGAAGCCGACGACAGGTCAGTACTGTAACGGTCACTATCCTATGTAGCAGGATGAGAGGGGCGAAGCTTTGCAAAGCTCAGTCACGATAAGCAGGAATTCTGTGAGCTTCCCGAGCCCATGGAACCATTGTACTGACAGGGCGCAAGGCTGTTTGCCGGTGTGGTCTTTGGAAACTGGCACTGGAGGCCGCACAATCTAGAGTTGCTCGTTGCACTGTAGCGAATTCTGGCGAGGCCTTGTTCTACTTGGTGTGGCCCTCGGCTACCGCATGGCCTCGAGTCCAGGATAGGTTTGTCGAGGTATGCGGTTTGCAGTCTAGAGTGCCCATGCATTACATTATGGTATTGCATGTGAAGCCGACGGCATCCGACGGCCAAGGTGGAAGATAGCCTGGCAGGTGTTGCACGTTGTGAGCTGGAACCTGATGCCTCTCAGCTTGATCGGAACAAGTGAAGTTTGTCTGGGACCCGTGGCTTCCTTCTGGATTTGTGCCGCACGTGTCCATGCAGACTTGTTGGTAGAAGCCAACCGCGACGGTCAGCAGTTACAAGTCCACGGCGTTGTAGGGTACTGTATCATGTTTTTTAGGACTTCTCACGCAGTCGGAAGGACATGAAAATGTTGAATACAGTTTGCCTGGTGTCTTCAGCACTGCTGAGAGTGCAGACCATGCTTCCCAAGCCAAGGCAGCCAAAAGATATTGGGATGCGTTGATCACTTGCTTCTCAAAGGCCAGCTTCTGCAAATTTCTTTGTGCGGATGGCAGCACAGTATATAAGTACAGCCGATTGCGAGCGAAGAAACAAGATGAAGGTAAATCAAAAAAGCGACAAAACTTGCAACTTAACGTTCGTTTACGCAGCGCCGAGCGAATGCTTTCTCCAAAGCTGTGGCTGCAAAATCAAGAACACGGAGAACACATGACGCTGAGAGGTCCTTGGTGAGGCACTCCCAGCCCCGCGGTGATTCGCCCGCAATTTTCACTCATGCTCCGCTCATGCTGCCCAGCCTGTGCACCGGCTGAGGCCTGAAGGCAGTGCAGATGCCGGTGCTTTGCTATCGCAGGCTGCCTGACACTCTTCGGCCTCGTCAAGTCACTCGTTTCATGACAGGTACTCGGGAATCTTCTCATGCAACGGCCTTCATCTCAGCGTTTCACAGCCCTCCTCACAGCTTGGAAGTTGCTGTCGCTGAGTCGTGTAGCTTGACTTGATCTGGCTTTGACAGAGGATTCTGCCATGCTCAAAGACACCAGCAAGCGTGGCGGAAGATGCCGTGCATCTGCTTCAGGCACGTCCTCGTAGCTAGTGCATTACATGAGCTAAAAAAAGTAGTACCACTGCAGAGAACTGCAACGACATGCACCGAATTGGCGGATATTGGCGGCGAGTTCTGTGCCATGAATTGTCTGCAGTGAAAACTGCAGCATTGCAACTTGGGTTGATATGGCTGTTGTTGCCCAGGTGCTCGTCAGCAGCGGCCTCGAGAGTTGACATCAGCGGCCCTATCGTTGCTTGAGGGCGCAATCTCCTTTGGACACGTTGCGAGCTCAAGGTCAACAGGGCATGGGTTCGTCGAGCCTCAGGCTCCGGGCTGCAGAGCTTGCGGACTAGATTTCAGCTGTGGCGCTGTGAGTGCATGCTTTCTTTAAGATTTGTCATCTGCAAACCCGTTCATTCGCGCACCTATATACCCTTTCTCCACAGGAAGCGAGCCCATGACAGGCTAGCAAGGCGTGTCAAGCGACATGGACAGGAGAATGTGCCAGGCTGCGAGGATCGGTGATTCAACATGGTATCACGAACATAGCATGCACAGACAACCACTCTTGAATTGCACGTTGACATGTGGCTCCGATTGCCGATTTTCGCCGGGGTGGGAGCGAGAGAAATGGGCGTTGAAGAGAGTGTGGCATGCCCTGGTTCAACCCAGGCCGCGGCGGACCCACTGTTCGAATACAAGACACTGCTGTGTATTGTGTTCTCCGTTCCCTCTCGCTTTCGATCGAAATTGGCTTTCTCCCTCGAGCAGACCCGACAGACCCGTTCGATAGCACCCGAAGAATATGCTTGAATGAGCTGATGCGCTACACGCAACAGTTGCTTGAGTACTGCCTGCATCAAGTCTGTCGTCGCTGCCGGACCGGTATCGGCTAAGTCCGTTTCCCTTTCGTCAAGTGCGGCGTGGCTTTAGCCTCTCCGGTGCTCGCACTTGTTGAGCATCGCTGACAGTTTGCGCCAGGCACTTCTTCGCGCTTTGTGCAGTCCAGTCCGAGGCGCGATTATTGTTTGGCTACTAGGTGCCGACTAGGAGGAAGTCTTGCAAGTGCTATTGGGGGGGACGACCGGGACTGCAGGTACCAGAAGCAGGGAGCGCAAATGTCGACGGGGATGAAGTGAGGCTCAGCGCCATGGCCTCAAGAGATCGTTTGCTTTGCCAAGCCCTCGCCGAGAGTCGGTGTTTACAGAAGCACGCTCCAACCGGCACATTCACTTCTTCAAAGAACTGATAGCCGCGCTGACTAGGTCATAGCTGCTACAGCAAGGGGTGCCAGTACACTGTCGGCTTGGTCCTCAGAGAAGTTCTCTGAGAACCGCCTCCGCAATGTCTTGGCCCCAAAGGCGAAGGGAATCCCGTGTCGATCTGCACTGCTAGGCCTTCCTGGCACGAGCTTACTGCCGCATCTGTAGCCCGGTCGACTGAAGAGCCCTACGGCCCTACGAAGGGGTGGCGGCTGGCCGCTGAATCCGCTGATCGGGCTCAAGAAGGAAAAACGCCGAAACCCTCGAAATGCCAACATCCGTCCAACTCCTGGGCCGGCTGGTCAAGCGTTGTACTACAGTACAACATATAATATTAATAATATAGTCCATTATGTTATGCTACTTGTATGTTACAGTAGATTGAAGGTTATGATGACCGTTATTGTTGTTTCTAATAGTATTATTCACCTGTTTATTGTTGATATTATCATTTTCAACGACGATCAATCAACATTATCATTGTTGTTATTGTTATGTTATTCTCGTTATTACTATTCTTGTCCATACTATTATTAGATTAGTCTTGTTGTATGTACATATACTACATGTATGCATATTTGTTCACTTAACTTACACGAGAATCATCAAACTAAAACTCCAACTCGGGTGTCCCAAAAATCCCGGAAGCATGTCGGTGCCAAAGAAGCATCGACGTGAATTGTGGATCATGAGTGCATGTACTCATATAGTAAGTAGCAGGGTCGACAAAAAAAATCACCCATCCACCCATGCGTCCAGTCATACATGAACCCGTGTAAACTTCAGAGCATTCATTCATTGGTCCGATCATCCAACCACCCACCTGAGCAGAGTAGTTAACAAACACACCCATCCACCCATCCATGTGTGCATACATCATCATGCATCCATCCATCCACCCACGTATTCCTCCGTGCATTGTGCATCTATACCTACATAACTCCATAGATCCATGCATCTATCCATTCATTTACCACTACTACCACGGCTTGCTACGACGACGACGACTCGCATTGCTGCGGCTACCACTACTGCTACTTCTACTGCTACTGTCCGATTACTACTACTACTACTACTGCCAAAAAACCACTACTACCACTACTACTACCACTACGACTACTACTCTTACTACTACTACTACTCCTACTACTACCACTACTACCACTACTGCCACTACTACTACTACTACTTCTTCTGCTACTACCACTACGACTACTACTCTTACTACTACTACTACTACTACTACTGCTACTACGACAACTACCAGTAGGTAGTAGTAGTAGTAGTAGGAGAAGGAGTAGGATTAGGAGTAGGAGTAGGAGTACTAGTAGTAGTAGTAGTAGTAGTAGTAGTAGTAGTAGTAGTAGTAGTACTAGTAGTACTAGTAGTACTAGCAGTAGTAGAAGTACTACTAGCACTTGTACTACTCACTACTCGCACTAACTCTAACTAGTAACAAATGCGACGACGACTACTACTAAACTACCACCACTACTACTACTACTACTACCACTACTACTACTACTACGACTGCTACTACTACTACTACTACTAGCCACCCTCCCCCACCTAGCAACTACACTTATGTCAAGCCAGAATTCTGGAAGCTCGAGTTTGCAAAGTCGACAAGTGGATGTTTGAGTCGGACATTACGAAGATACTTTAAGTATCGAACAACATGCACGTGAGCGCAGGTGTGTCGTCAATACTCCGAGGCCCCACCCCCACCCCTCCCCCCCAACCCCATCCCCCCGAACGCTTACGAAATCCGAAGCTCGAGTTTGCAAAGTCGACCCGTCGGTTTGCAGACGACAAAATGCGGTAGGACATTACGATAGTACCGCAAACACCGAGCAAAATGGATATGCTCCTCAGATGGTGTAGAGCAAGTGTAGTTGGTAGGGGGGTGCCTACTACTACTTCTACTACCACCACTACTGCGACGGGTGAGTAGCAACAACTACTACTACTGTAATTAGGCTTCTGAGCGAATTAATCCATAATTTGGGGGCCAACGGCTGCTATCGTTTAATTCACTCTGATTGAGAGGTGTACTGACCAAACAGTAGCTACCCCGGCGCCTCAAGTGGGTTTCTTCGGTCAGCAAATTGGTGAGCTTGCTATCAAAGGCTTTTCTTGCGCGGGTTGTTCTTTAAAGGCGCCCAAGGTCTAATTCGCCCGCACTGCCAGTGTAGTCGCAGCATTGCTGTCATGGAGGTATCATTCGGTTTTCGTCATTTGTTTATGAGCCTGTCAGCAAGAGTTTCTATTGCCTTGCAACTGATACTTGCAACCTAGGTGGCTGGATGTGCTTTGAGGCTAAGGGTTGGGTAACTGTGGGTAAGCTTTTTAAGCTAGGTTTTCTCTCTTTGTGTTTGAAATCGGTTGTATTGCATTTGCCTGAAGGCCCAGCAATTTTTACGTCTCTGAATCTGACCAGTGAGTGACTTACCTGAATCCGCTGAGGCGGAGAGGTGCTTGCGCGCAAAAACTGTCTTTTGCTACTTCTCGACCTGATCTTCTGCCAGGCCGAGCCAGGAAATGCTGTTAACAGCATAAGCCTGCGGATTCCAGCGCACGTCGATAAGTTGCGTGCGCCTGCCGTAGTTGATGCGTGCTTGTCTTCGCTTCCCAGCCCCCCCCCCCCCGCTCGCGGGCAGGCAGCCACGGAAGGAAGCGAAACTGGTTTTAGCACTTCGCTGCAGCCCTCATCTCCGCCCGAGCAACTTTCTGACATCCTCGGAAAAAGAGGATGCGGCAGCCAGTAGCTCAGCAGAAGTCGAGGCAGAAGCAAGAGCTCGCACACCGAAGAGAATTAGAGGGTTTTTAGTTTTCGGGGGTTTTGTTCATTGTCACCATCTTCATCGTCAATTCCACCAGGACGACGGAAGACCCCATCAGCATCATCACACATCATCATGAGAGGAAGACGTGTTGTTACTGCTTTGAGATCGTGGACAAGACAGTGTTGAGGCGCTATAGAAAGAAAAAGACTTAAGACGCAACCTTCGGAATCTGAAGACGCAAACGCAGTCGGAACCCTGAATCCTGAATGCAGCTGCCTAATTACCGAAATGCCGTAGGCAAACCTCTACACCTGCGCATACTACTACTGCACTACTACTACACTACTACTACTACTACTACTACTACTACTACTACTACTACTACTGCTACTACTACTTCTGCTACTACTACTACTACTGCTGCTACTACTACTACCACTACCACTACCACTACGACTACGACTACGACTACGACTCCTACTACTACTACTACTACTGCTACTGCTACTGCTACTACTACTACTACTACTACTACGGCGACGATTACTTCTACAACTCCTGCTACTGCTACTGCTCCGCTTCTACTCCACCTGCTGCTGCTACCACTACCGCTACTTTGTTCAGCTACTATTGCTACGGCTAGTGCTACTGCTATGACGAATGCGACAGCAAGAATGGCGGCGACGACGACGACTGCTACTACTGCCGCCACCACCACCACCATCACCACCACCATTAAACCCGTGTTTGTTTCCGGGTTTGTTGTTTGCCTTCCTCACCATGTATGTTTGTATGCATGTATCTAAATGTGCGTGCGCACATTTTTACGTGTATGTATGTACGCAGCTGTACGCATGTATGTATCGCATGTGCCTGTGACCCTTTTGTGACCAAGGGCGAGATGTAATACTGCATCCGAAGCGGAAGCTTTAGAAGTGAAAGACTGGACATGGTCACAAGTGTTTTGTTGCTCGCTGTCGCGCATTTTGCACTTGTCACGCAACCAAGAATCTCACCAGGATACGACTATGAACTTTCGGTGCTCCTGTGCTGCTGAGCTACTTCTTGGCTCCCGTGACCTATTCATTCTTGGCTTTGCCAGGCATTGCAGTGCCGGCACTGGTAGCTCACGTGGCTGCCTTATGATCCGCACGTGATCTGCCGTACTTCTGCTGACTGCCAAGCTGCTTGTTTGGCGTGTTTTTGTACTTTGCCGTCAAGCAGCCCTTCGTGTACTGGACCAACATGGAGCGTGCGATTGGGATAAGTCGCCCGAATGTTCCCGTCCCAGGTCCGATCCCTTTTCGCTCTCTATTTGCAGGACGAGGCCCGTCAGGCTTGGCCATGCCATGCCATCGGATTTCTGTCTTGGCATCGAGGAAGCGCGGCAGAGGGGAGCTCCCGTGGCCGACGCAGCTGCGCAGAAGGCAGTCGAGGTTCGCCAGGCGCGACTCGTGTTGCAATCTAGCTGCACAGGGAAATGCCGCTTCTTGACTTGAGGCTCTCACGCTTTTACAGAAGCTGCAAGTCGACGAGGCTGACTTTAATTATACATGTCTCGAGCTGCTCGATTCTGCCCAAACACCAAGCCCTAAGCCTAAGCCCTAAATCTTCTTGTAGGCGGTGTGTGGTGGTATATCCTGCTCGCGTTGCTGTCAGCATCCCCTTCCCTCAGCCAACATGGCCTTCTGGAGGCTAACAGTAGCGGACAGAAAAGAGGGATTAAAACAAACATCTTGCTGTTGGAGATCAGTCTTATTGTTAGTTTCTCCCACCTCAAGACATGTGCCTTGCCTGCATGGTCCGAGTTGTTCTGAGTGCCTGAGTCTAAACCCTCAGTCCTAGACCCTGAGGCTTGTCTGATTGCGAGTGTCAAGACTTTTAAACTGCCAGTGCCAAGTAACCTTCAGATTTTCTGTAACCTTTGGGGTTTTCGAGTGCAGAGTGGAGACTTTACCAGGCGGGAGGGTCTGCTGCTCTTGGGGGACTCTGCATGCGTTAAGACGCTTTCACGAACCCTCAACCCGAAGCCTAGAAGCCTGAACTGAAAAGGGGTCGTCCAAAAAAAACCTAACATCTGGCGGTTCGGGGCTCAGACGAGGATGCAATGCTACTCATTGAGCCACTGCTGATGCATCTGCGAGCGCCCAGAGCTGCAGAGCTGCTATGAAAACAAGCCCGACAGTGTTGCCGCAGCCTTTTCTTGCTGCTTTGGCCTCTCTGCGGCATTTGCCGCTTCCCCCATGGAGATGGCATTATAGCATCAGGTGATGGAGCCAGCTGAACCTGTCTTCGATGTGAGACTGCTGCCCAGCAACCGCTTCCGTTCGAATCGAAGGCAACGGCCTCGGCCCGGACCTTCGCAATCAGGATGTTGGCCACATGTGCCACAGCCGGAGCCAAGGGTCTCTGGAGCCTCGGAGGTCAGGAGCAGCAAGGGCATCTGCACAAAGAACACTTCCAGTACGTAGAGGGCAAGATGTGTGACTCCGGCAATGGCGAACCAACGGTTTGCGCTTCGGCGACATGGTGCCGTGCTGTGGCGACTGAGTTCATGTTCAGGAACTTACAGTGCTTGAGGTGCCAGAAATACAGGAACCACACTATTGACTACATGCCCCTGTCACTGTAGTTCAAGCTCCTCAAAAAGAGCCCACACGTGAAGTGCTGACGGCTAGGGCAGTCAATTGGCGGGCCGCGACGACGACTGCTGTGCATGGGATTCGTTTGGACTTGTGGGAGGCGACGAGTTCCATGGCCAGATGTACTCTCGGAAGCAGTGTTTCGAGCGAGCCCTCGACCTTACTGAGAAGTACGCCACCGCATGGGCCCATCTTGGAATGGTAGGCGGTGGCGAGGTCCACGGCAAAGCCTACTCCAAGGAACAGTGCTATGCACTGCTACCAGAAGTATCGCGATCTCACCGGCCAGACCTGGAGCAAGCCCGTAGGTCCGTAGGTTCTCTTGCCGGGGAGTGCACGTGTGCGCCTTGTGACAAGTAGAGCGAGCACAGCTGTGAACGCCTGTTAGCAGCTGTGCCTCTCGAGTTTTTCCCAGCGCAGCCATGGCCGAGGTACCTAAGCGTGTCAACCCGTCAGTGTTGACCGCCCTGAAGGTGATTTGCGAAGCCAGCGAGGACGACCGCGCCCGAGCGGCTCAGGCCAGGTGCCGGCGAGCTCCGTGGAAGCTGGCCACACATGGGGAGACCCGGCAGTGGACGACGACTCCGCCCGTCAGGGAGGTGCCACTCCCACACCTTCGTCCAGGCCTATTGCCGTCCTCTCCTTCTTTTGCGGCATAGGCACAACCTTCTTGGCTGTCCGTGACTTGGGAGTGTCCCCCGTTCTCTCCTGGTGCTGGGAACTCGACGAAGAGTGCAAGCGTGTCACGTCAGGGCACTCACCTCGGGTCCGCCACTGGGGAGACGCCTTGGCTTCGGATCCTCAGTGGACGGCACAGCTCCTCCAAGCACACGGCCCCACAGACACGTTAGTCTTGGTTTGCGCCAGCCCACCGTGCACAGACTTCAGTCAGATGAGGTCGCAACAGCCAGGTCTTTCAGGCTCCGAAGGTTGTAAGTTTAAGGAGTGGGTCAAGTGGTTCCAGACCTTCCGGTCAGCACTCCAGAACCAACACATTCTCTTGCTGGAGAACGTGATCCCGTCAGTGGTGTCCCGACCACGCCTTTGGTGGTCCAACGTCTTGCAACCACCACAGAGGACAACACCAGTCAGCCTCCGACCGTCTTGGCTGGACTTGCCAGATGGCGCAACAACAGGACCTGGCAGATCATCCGGAGCTCCAGTTTGTTCCCACGTCCGTGCGCTACAGAGTGCCCGTCAGCATCATTCCACGATGATGTCGTGTTCCCGTGCCTCACAACCCCAGCCCCGTCAGCAGAGGGACGCAACCCGCCGGACAAGAGGCGAAGGGCAGAGAGCTCCGAAACCCTCCAGAGGTGGGCGGCGGCTTCCCGTCAGTACCCGCCACACCAGTACCGGGAGCAAGATCCAGGGCCAGTGGCGGACCCCGGACGCCACGACATGCGAGTGGCTTCAAGGTTTGCCAAAGGGAGTGCCCACCCCACCCGGACCCCAGCTCTCCGAGAGGTCCAGGTGCAAGATGCTGGGAAACGCTTGGCATCTGCCCACAGCCAGATTCATCCTGTTTGTGTTGCTGGCTAGCTGCAACGTTACCCCAGTTTCGGCCGGCCCGGTACAAGAATGGTACCCGCCTTCCTGCCCTTTGCCCTGGAGGTCTAATCAAGTGTAATCTTAACCCGTTAGGTTTTAGGCCCATAGGGCGAGCTGCTAGAGTCTGGCTTAACTCAGGCTTGCAGAGCAGGCAGAACAGGAGGAGTGGCTCCAGTCAGCACCGGAACACGTCAGACAGGTGTACCGACAAGGAGGGGAGAACTTCGTTCTGCAGCCACTCGTCGTGTTGTACCTTCTTACGTTGTTTTGATTTCCCAGGTACTGCAGAAATTGCAGACGAACTCCAGTTCGGCTTTAAGGTTCTAGGCCCACTGCCCCAGGGGACCAACTGGGAGGTTCGCCAGGACGCCAAGTACAGCAGGCCGCTCACCCGTTCGCAGTTCGAGGCACTGAACAATGCCCATAAAACATCCCTGTTCGAGGATCGCAGACCGTCGGAGCACTCAGCGACGATGCTGCAAGAGATTGTGAAAGAACAGCAAAGAGACCGATTTCAAGGCCGGTTCGACCTAGTCCAGGTAGCTTCTACAGAGGGCTCTTTCGCGGCGAGAGCTTCCCGGTAGTCCAACAGGACAAGACAAGATGGGCCGACGACTGGAGAAGATCCCATCATAACAGCACAGTCTTTGTTAGGGACTCCCCTCCTTAAAACTTACTCCGGTCCTCAAACAGTCCTCAACCTGGTCCAGTCAGCAGCCGAGTTCGGAGGACCCACCTTAGCCGCCCTAGACCACGACGGGGCATACAGAGCACTCCTTGTTAGAGAACCCGAAGAGTGCTACGTGTTCGTAGCTGACCAAGGAAGACCGAGCGTCTTTAAACACTTGGACTTGGTCCTCCCGTTCGGAGGAACAGGAAGTGTGTTGGGGTACCTGCGCATTGCCGACATTGTATGTTTCTTGACGATCACACTCGTCCTTATCCCGGCTGCCCACTTTGTGGACGACTACTTCTACTCCGAGCCAGAGCACACAAGCCCGTCAGCATTTTCCTCCTTTTGCGCCCTCCAGTCCTTGTTGGGATTCCAGATGAAGGAAGCCAAGGCACAGAAGCCCACCAAGGACGCGACCTTACTGGGGGTAGTTTGGAAAATACTTCACCAGTTCGTTACTGCCGGCCCTAGCCCTTCGAGGATTGCCAAGCTGACCGAGCTGGTTAAGAAAACCCTGTCCGAAGACAAGCTTACCCCGGACGAAGCAGCACACCTGGCAGGAAAGCTGAACTTCGTCTGTTCGTGGGCCTTTGGAGGAGTCGGCAAAGCACTCCTGAAACCGGTGTACTCCAGGCGGCACTCCCCTTTCCAGCAGAGTTCCCTCAACGCTCCTCTCAAAGCAGCCCTGTTTAGCCTGTTAGGCCTCTTGCCTTTGCTCAAACCAAGGTCGTTCCCACTGTGCAGGAGCGTGAACCCAAGAAGACCTCACGTACTGTACTTGGCAGGCTCCCGTCAGGCCGCAAGCAGGTGGCTCCGTCAGGCCACCCCGTTAGAGGCCTTGAAAGGGTCCAGAACGGCTTGGGGACAGTGTTCTTAAGCGAGACAGGGGCACGGTTGGCCTTTAGGACGTCGGCGCCTGTCAGCTTTCTCAGCAAGGTGGCCACGACCAAGGCATTCATTTTCTGGCTTGAGGCCTTAGCACAGATCCTCAGCTTGGCAGCGGTTGCAGGCTTCCTGTCAGGAGACGTTGTCTGCTTTGTGGACAACTCTGCAAGCGAGCACGCACTTCGGAAGGGCTACTCGAAGGACGCCAGACTTACCAACCTGTTAGGCTGGTTCTGGGCGTGGGTCGCTTCCAAAGAGCTTAACGTTTTCTTTGTTAGAGTGTCTAGTAAAGCCAACCTGTCAGACGCCGCTTCAAGGGGCGACTGGGAGCCGAGTGACAGGATCGGCTGTCACCGTTGTCAGCCCGAGTTGGCCACTCCTGTCAGAGCTGGCCGAAAAGTCTGTCGAACCCCACGCGGCCCTGTTCGAGAAGCCGGTCGACCTGGTAGCTCTGCCACCGGCCGCCCAGTGAGCCGCGCGTGAGCGTGGTCGTTCCGCGCGGAGTGGCAGTTGAGCGGACCGACCTGTTCGCCTTCAAAGGGCTAGAGCAGGGGTCTGTGACCCGACGCCGCAACACTCCGCGGGTAGTGGAAAAGACCGAACTNGTTCCGCGCGGAGTGGCAGTTGAGCGGACCGACCTGTTCGCCTTCAAAGGGCTAGAGCAGGGGTCTGTGACCCGACGCCGCAACACTCCGCGGGTAGTGGAAAAGACCGAACTTCTGTTCGCCCGTTAGCTAAGCTGTAGAAGCGAGACTTGTCAGGGAGTGCACGTGTGCACCTTGTGACAAGTAGAGCGAGCACAGCCGTGAACGCCTGTTAGCAGCTGTGCCTCTCGAGTTTTTCCTTAGCACCCTCCACACCCGCCCGGAAGCAGTTGGCGGACCGACCTGTTCGCCTTCAAAGGGCTAGAGCAGGGGTCTGTGACCCGACGCCGCAACACTCCGCGGGTAGTGGAAAAGACCGAACTTCTGTTCGCCCGCTAGCTAAGCTGTAGAAGCGAGACTTGTCTTGCGGCTCGGTGGCGAGACTCGGGTCCAAAGTTCTGAGAATTGGAGGTTGGGTTTATGATAAGCGTCTTTTGAAGCAGGTGTCCTGTGGTCCTGTGCAGTTCCCACGGTCCCACACTCCTGTCTTCTCTAGACCGCCTGAGCCACTCACAAAATGTTGGGAATCGGATCGCTGCACTCCATCAGAGTCTCGCAGAAGATAAGAAGCATGAACAATTGCTAATTCGGGCTCCTCGGATGTCATGTCCCATCCAGCAGAACGACGGGATACTGTACCAGAGGCACAGGTGGTATGCGAGTTTCTTCAGCTTCGGCCCATCCGACTGCTTTGGCGCAACAACTCCTGCGTACGAGGACACACGAGGTATGTGAGGCTTGCACGTGCCCACCATGGAGTGCTCTACCCGCTACCCAGTCGGAAGCATCCGTTCTGACCTAAAGTGTCGATCTTGGGGCTTGATGCGGCTTTGGAAACTCCTGTTTCAACGACTTTGTCTTGAGTTCTCACGGCAGCTGTAGGACATTTCAGCAGTGGTTGCTAGCCCCCATGACTGTGCTGGCTTCTGTTGCACGGAATTCGTAGTCCTTGGTGATGCTGCAGACCGGTCGATCCACAGGTGCAGTCGTGGGCGTAGTGGAAACCCCAGCATGCCAGGCTGCGGTTGCAGCTGCGACTTCCGGCATCTCTCCAAAGGCAAGGGCCCATCCAATCCCTTCTGACACAACATCGTCTATTTCAGTCTATTTGAACAAATTGCTGATGCAGGCTAGATCAGCATGCAGCTTGGCTGGTTCCCGAGGCTTGCTCGGCCCCGTCCTGCTCTTGATCTGTATTCTTGGAATAGCGTTTGGGAGGCTTGGTGATGGCATTGCTTCCGCAGTCGGCTTCTCAAGTTTTTTTCGGGATGGGAAAGTCCCCTGCTGTGTAGCATCGTGCGGATCCTTGGCCAAGGCTGGCATCCTTGGCTTCAGTTGGAGCACCTGATGTGCGGCGGGCTGTGCGAGAGGTTCTTGAGGCGCTTAAGCAAGACATGTCAAACACCAGTTCTGCGTAGTGAAGCGAGTGCAGTGTCTGTGGCTTTTGCCACGCATCTCGATAGTTTTTTGTGCGAACTGCTAGCTGCTAGCCTGCTGAGTTGCTTGTGGCAAGAAGTTGCAGGGATCCATCTGTTGCTGATAAGTCTGCAGGCTTTGGCAACTGAGCTCGAGCTATAGTTTCACATCCAGCGAGAGGATGCCCGACGTCAGTTGGTGATGACTGCGGAGTTTAAATACCAGCTGGCAGAAGTGCCAACAGCACGGACGTGGGCCATCTTCTTCACGTGCCGGTAGGTCCGCACACTCTAGTGGTGAGGCAATTTTCGAAACAAGTGGAGCTTGGACTGCTGAAGCCACAGTAGAGTTTCCGGAGGGATCAGGAATTCTTCGCATGGCGGACGGAGAGAGCAAACTTCATTTCATTGCCGGCAACAGCCGGCAACCAGCAGCAAACAACGGCAAAAGCAGTGACGAGGCATGTTGACAACAGCAAACACGACGATGCCGTGACAGCGGCTGCCATGCAGCCACTATGCACCCGCGTCAGACGGCCACAGAAGATCAAATTACAGAGTCAAAACTGCACAGGGGAGTTAAAACTGTTCCAGGGAAAGGGCGACAGGTGATGGGGCAAATGAAACACTAGAGAAGCATTCGGAAAGCAACAAAACACCAAGCAAAACATGGCCCTGGGAACAATGCTCTTTCGGAATGCCAACACACACAAAACCAGTGCAGCTCAGCCGAAGATTTGCTGCATGGACAGCTCTCGAGATCACATGAAGCATGCTCGCCCGACAAGGCCCACAGGGAGGCGGTTCTACGGGGTTGTCCTGGATCCAGGCTCCGCCGTCAAGTCATGTCAAGTCGTTCTATCGCCTCAGCATATTAGTTCGACAATGCTTGTGAACACACATAAACCAGAACGCTCAGACAAGCGTGAGCAATTCCCTTGGCAACATGGATTTCGAGACATGGACCCTTTGATCTTTGGTCGCAAAGCGTGTTGGGGAGTATGTCATTTGCATCTCCCCGATACTTGAAGATCTAAGGCAGCCAGGGGACCGTTTTCATAGGTTTTCGGAGCAATGTTGAATCAAATTGCGATTTTTGGCATTCCTATTTCTGTCCTGGACTGCTTGAACAGAGACCTCCACCAGAGCGATGGTGTGACTAGGTGTGCTGGGCAATTTGCGGGCGCTGAATTGCAGTAGCTTGACCTGAACTTCTATCATCGACGATCCCGATCGCGAGCACATACGAACTGTACTTAACCATGGGTGTAATTCGTCTTGTTCTTGCTCTGAGTCCCACTAGCTCGGCAGACGTCGCTGCAACGTTTTCTGTTAATACGGCTCAAACCTGCCAACTCGCCAGCATCATATGACAATTAATGCGGAATACAGAAGTCTGAACCCTTCGCCAGCACTCGCAATGGCCCTGAACATCGTGCTCCATGAGGAGAGGTTGCACGCGTGTGTGTTAACCACGTGTTTCTCTTTGCCTGCAAAAGCAGGGCCACGAAGGCGCGCTTTCCGAAGCTCGCGGAGTTCTTGTCAGCAATGCTGCGTGCAGATGATCTGAGGCGCTGCATGAAACTATCACCGCTTTCTTCGAGCGAATCGGGGCAAGAAGACCCTTTTCATGGTCAGCGGCACTAGCGGCAGGTGAGTCATCCGGGGCTTCCAACCAAGAAGCCTAAAGCACACATCCACCCGGGGCAAACAAAAGCATGCGACGTATCATCCTTCGGCCTCACTGACCCTGAAAGATTGAATGCACACCAACTCATACTTATCAACGCAAGAGTAAGCTGGCCCATATTGGCAAAGTTTAGAGATGCATGTTCATGCTTATTCAGTGGTTGCATCCCTTCCTTAGTTCTGTCTTGGGCGCTAGGACCTCACCATGCGGGGAGGCGCCCAAATCTGGCTGGCCGATTGCGGAAAGCGCTTGTCTGAAGTCGGACACCAGATTACCTTCATCCTCCCAGAGGCTCGTGAACTTCGGTGAAGCAGAAAACTGAAACCAAGCACTTGCGTCTCACAACGGACTAATCATCAAGATTGAATTCCTGGAGCACCTCGAGCCATGTGCATATGCGAAATAGTAAATACTGAGTTCGATGGCAACCTCACTTCGTGCCAGGACTCCTTGATCCTTCCAGACGTGGAGACTTATGCCAAGACAGTGGTGAAGTACACCCACGAGAAGAGCGCGGAGGACCCGCGGGCGGAGGCTCTGTCCCCTCAGCCCCAGGCCGCTACCATCATCGGATTGTACGGTCGGATGCAGCCAACTGAAGGCTATCGGCAAATGACGAAACTGTGTATCCCTTCGCATCGGCCGCACCAGTACAGAGCCCTGAAGATTATACATGTTTGCTGCATGTGCTGAGGGCCTAGTGGCCGCGGGCACAAGCTGCAGGATCCGGAAAGTTACCAAGCGGCTTTTACTGAAGTCTTGAAGCCTGCGCAGGCTCCGCACCGTTTGAGAGTTCCTGCTAGAACTGCTCACTGCCATCATCGCAAAATTTGAAGCAAGGGCTTGTCATAATCAGACCAAGGGAGACAGTACCAATAAAGTATCCGACACTCTTGAATTTGCTCCTGGCAGCTTCAGTCCTGTCGGCTCTAGCACGTGCCACATCTGCAAGGTGTGCGTGACGCTGGTGCGTCAGATCCGTGGGAAGTACCAGAATGTCAGCTTCATGGCCTCTCAGTTCGAACGGAACTGCAGGGGTATGACTGGCAGATGCCAAACCTATCTGTGAAAGAGCGCACAGCATCGCGAGTCAGTCCTGAAACATTAATCCAATCGGCGGGCACCCTTGTCAGCAGGCATCCGCACCCCAGGACAAGAAAAGTAATGATCAACTCCAGCCTAGCCGAGGCGAAGTGCATCAAAGATGCTGTTTGGCTGCAGCAGCTGGCTCTTTTTTTCCCTGAGCCATGACTCTTTGTCATAACTTCTGGAGCACCGGAGATATCGAGGCGTGCTCCACACTTCAGCGATGCTTCGGCTAGAGGGCATGCCTGTCCGGATCGGTTCGTCATAGAACGGGAATCGGTGAAGGATCTCCCAACAGATTCTTCTCCGCAACCCGAGGCAGGCTTGAAGACTTTCCTCATCTCCAAGACTGGCACCTTCGATCCTACCTACAAGGCCGAGTTCTACGGCGGCGACCTCTTGCAGAGCCTCAACACATGTTTGCTCAGAAGTCCTTGGGCTGTGTGAGGCTTATACCTGTCGCCTGTCGCTTCGCGAGCAAGTGCTGCATGTGCTGCAATCGCAAAGCGTCAGGCTGCACCACGGGTCATGCCAGAAGCTCCACACGAGACCCTTAGGACTGAGCCGCCACAGTGCTGCACCGTGACGATTGCGGAGTTTACCCGACAATCCATCATCGAGGCCAGTTACGACTTGGGATGGGGTCAAACAGTCAAAGGCTCTGCATGGCTTCGAATGGCTGTCGGTGAGCTTAGCGTTGTCACCTGCCTACCCGAGGCCTTTGGGATCAAGCCGCAGTTCATTCAGAGCCACGGCGAGCTTGGTTGATCGGTGTAGAAGGCAGAAGGATAGAGTAGATTTGACAGGGGGATGTTGGGAAGTAAGATTCTTGTGCATTCTGCATATACTGCATATGGATAAAGGCAGACGGAATTTCTGTTAGAGCTGCTCCCGTTGCAATTCTGAACCTATGAGATTCTTGCACAGCGATGTGGCGTCACGAGTCTGTGTTCCAAGCAGGGAATTCCTGCAGCATGCCCTCCTGGAGTCGGCTCGCCAGATCAGTCTGTGCTCAGGACCATCTACAACGGCACAGACACTGAGAAGTTCAAGCGTACACCCGAGATGGCAGTTGAGGCGAAGAAGAGGTACCCCATCGAGGACAGATGTGATGAGAGTAAAATTATATTGCATCCGTGGATTTGGAGTGATGTGTCCTTTGGCGATGTGAAGCAATAGTACGATGCACCATGCGGCAAGTTTTGGAGTACATTGCTGGCTGACATTGTCTGTTGTGTCCCACTGCAGTTTGCTCTGCGTGTGTGGAAGAGGCAAGAGTCAAGAGTGAAAGCCCGTGTTCTTTTTCTAGAACTGCGCTTGCAGCATGCAGCAATGATGCCACCGGCGACCCGAGAGCTGAAACAGCAGTCCGGTTTTGACGAAATTCCGGCCGTCGGAAGCGGAGGCTTATGGAGGCGCATTTGTTTATAAAGCATTCCTGAGGTGTCTTGTGGTAGAACATGAAGATATAGTCGAAAGTCAGAAACCACGCTTCCGGAGGGAGGAGAGGGTAAAAACTACAGGCGTGTGTACATTCCGAGCGTTCCGAAGTTGGCCATACCAAGACTACGACGAGAGGGTTGAAGCTTCTACACTCCAGAGACATCCAAGCAATTCTGCTCGGCGTCGCATTCAGCTGCTGGTCTCGTGCGCATGTGCATGCAGAGGCGTTCGATAGAGTTGACAGAGCTTGGTCTTCGTCCGCCTCACCAGGCTTTGTCTGCGACTGCCCGACTCTTGTGCGTGATTTTACGTGCCACCTTCGTGCAGCACAAGCCGGCCAACTCTTTGTCACACAACGGAGAATGGGGGCATCCCTTTGCGTGGGGCTAGTTGAGATTGCTCAGCCGACGACAAGGTTTGAGGTAGGTCACCCAATGTCACCCACCTCCACAGCGTCCTAGGTCCTAGTGTTGACATGTATCGCAGGAGGGTAAGTTTGTGGTGGGCAGCATTGGCCGTTTCGTTGCAGCCAAAGGGCAAAAGGTGCTGCAGCTTGGTTGCGTTGAGACGCGAGACGGCATGTTATGCTTTTGGTGTTCAGATAAAAAAACCGTGGCTTCACATCGAGTCGAGTGGTTGCAACGCCACAGAGAGAGAGAGAGAGAGTTGGCTCAAGTGCTGCACCCTTGCTCGGAAGGCCTGTGACGCCCCCCCCGTGCATCGGGGAGGGAGGTGACTGGTTGACTTGGGGTGTACCCCCAGGGGAGCCTGTTCACTTTCCTCCAGCGGTGCTTGAGTCATACGCCCGCCACATTTCTCATCAAGTGGNCCCCGTGCATCGGGGAGGGAGGTGACTGGTTGACTTGGGGTGTACCCCCAGGGGAGCCTGTTCACTTTCCTCCAGCGGTGCTTGAGTCATACGCCCGCCACATTTCTCATCAAGTGGCCACTCTTCGTAGTGCCTCCGAGTGCAGCCATCCACCAGTACGGCAAGTTTGCTGCTCTACGCGACTTCCTCATCGGGGCTGCCCTCGACGACTTCGGTGTCCTCACTCCCGGAGGGTAGCCGCAGACCACCAGGGTGCGATTCCCTAGCTGCTCAACGGGTCGTAAACTTTGACCAGGGTGTGCAACGTGATACTTTCTCCTCGACACCAAGAACGAGATCCTTGCCCACAATGGGGAAAAGGGGGAGATCCCCAACAAAAGCAGCNTTTGACCAGGGTGTGCAACGTGATACTTTCTCCTCGACACCAAGAACGAGATCCTTGCCCACAATGGGGAAAAGGGGGAGATCCCCAACAAAAGCAGCTGAGAGTAGAGAGGTGTGCCACAAATGCCTCGCCGGAAAGCCTCCTTAGACAGCGGAGAAACCCTGAGCGACTGGAAGGCACGTGGACAAAAGACGACAACCGAAGGGGGAAACGCCCTGGAAGTCGAGGACTACCTCAACTGAGCTGAGAAGTTAAGTGAGCGAGGCCCTTTGTTTCATACTTTCTGCCCCGGGGGAAACCCCCATAGCCGCCAAGCTGCAAGAAGACTTGTTTGCTTTTCAGGGCTAGTGAGCTGGCTTGCATGTTTCTCTCCACACTCCTCAGCAACGACTTTTTGCTTAAGGCTGTAGCCAGTTTTGTACAGGGGGAAACCCCACAAGCCCTTTCTGGGGTGTACCATAGACGGGCCGCTGGAGCCATCCATACACCTACTTTCCAAGCCTNCGACTTTTTGCTTAAGGCTGTAGCCAGTTTTGTACAGGGGGAAACCCCACAAGCCCTTTCTGGGGTGTACCATAGACGGGCCGCTGGAGCCATCCATACACCTACTTTCCAAGCCTCCGCTCTGAGGCATCTTTTCCGCAAAACGTACAGAGCCGTCTTTTTACACCTAATTCGGCCAGTCACTTTTCAGTTTTGCCGCCACCCATGACAGGCCTAATAGTTCCTATTGCTTTTCCCTTTTCTTGTTTACTGTATACTTTTGCACCCGCATGCCGTGGCCTGCATGAAACTTCTTGTCCTCCGCAACTGTCGGGGGCGCACAAGCGCGCGGTGTAGGGGGTAATACCCCTGCACCATAGCCCTGGCGAAAGAGAGAGAGAGAGAGAGAGAGGGAGGAGCCCGGAGATGAGGCCGGGATGCTGGGGGTCCCTAGTGTTCAGGGTGGGGCTTGCTACACGAAAACACAGGGCCCATTTTGTAGTCAGTAGACACCCCAAGCCGTCCGCTCAAGGTGGGGGACGGGCGGGCTGAAAGCCTGAGGGTCGGGCCAACCGACCCCCTAAGCCCGGCAGAAAGAAAGAAAAGGAGCCCGATACGGCGGCCAACGCAACCACGGCCCAGCCTAGGGGGCGCAGAGACCTAGAACACCCAGCAGGAGCCCGACACGGCGGCCAACGCAACAGCAGCCCAGCCAAGTACAACGTGTACAAGGACCGTCGAGAGCCAGCCGACAGCGACATGGTCAGATGTGAGAACGGTGCGGGGGAGCGGAAGGCGGCCATGCCGGGGGACCTGGACGTTACTGACTTTATGATACTTTATGTAAAGTTTCCCAAACACTGCCGCCGCAAGCTCGACGCAGTCAATACCAACCGCTACAATTCAGTGCACAACATCGCCACACTGCGATGTCTACTCCGATCGCTGCCGCTAATTCAGTGCCTTTGTTACCAATCAGACTCACCCCAGAAGAGGAACAATTCAACCGGCATCTTTTGCGTGTAAGGGGGTCTCCCGCCCTGTACTAGTTGCTGCACCGTGTGGTTTGTTCTGTGTTGCTTCTGCTTGTAAGGGGGGAGAGACCTGACCTGATTTGACTAACCCCCATGTAGTTTATTCGTCCTGTTGACCTGCACCGCAATGTACTGGACTCAGTTGTTGCTTGAATGCTTTTCGCAGAAGAAAGTACGATCGGGGGCTTTATCCGACAGACGCACTCTACCAGCTTCACATACCAAAGGACGCAAACCCGTCCACAGATGACCCCAAAGCCTCTTCCACCGTTACAGGGGGAGGGGGGGGGCTAGGCCCGGGTCTGCTTTGTGCAGACTCATCCCCCGTGAAGTGAAGTGAAGTGAAGTGAAGAGAGAGAGAAAGAGAGAGAGAGAGAGAGAGAGCGAGAGAGAGAGAAAGAGAGAGAGAGCGCCGGATCTGCCTTGGTTGTTTTTCACTCCTGGCTCCCCCAAAACATTTGGGGGGGCGCTGACGCCCGGGGCAAGGGGTCTGCCCTTGCTTCAACCCATCCGAAAGAAAGAAAGAGAGAGAGAGAGAGAGAGAGAGAGAGAGAGCGAGAGAGAGAGCGAGAGCGAGAGGGAGAGGGAGCCATTTTGGCTCAAGTCATCTGCCCGCTTCTCCCTCTCCGAAGGGGGGGCGCTCAGCAACGGCCCTTTGGGCTTGGGGAGGCTTTCTCCCTAGGCCTGGGGGTGGACGCTTGCCTGAGCGGGGGTGGCTTGAGACCAACCGTCGAAGCTGTTTGGCTGCAGTGGCCAACACCGGGGGCTCCCAGCGCAGCCATCGAGCTCAACGGAAAGAGTGCAATACTTTGCGTCTTCATCTTCCGCACTGCCTTCGGTGAGCACGGTGACTTCAATTCACATCGTGATCCACACCCAACGACGACGAGACCTTCGGGGACCGCAGCCCGGACGAAGTTACTGCCAACCCGCGCCCTTCGACCGGCGACGCCCTCAAGAGTGCAAGCGGGGACGACCCACGGACCGAGGCAGTGCTATCTCCTCTAGACCATCGAAAACACGATCCACCGGCACAAGTGCCACGAGCCCTACTACGAGTGGAGGACAACAGACAAGAAGGACGCGGGAACAATGCCCGGGCGCTACTATACCACAATGGTGCGGCACCAGAAAGGCGGAAGACCTGATGAGCCCCAAGAACCAAGGGGATGCAACAGGTGAGAGCTGCACTAGTAGTTAACCACTTTTTCCGCGCAGCGGGGACCCGCGCAAAATGCCGAGTGCCTGCATCTTGCAAGATCTTTTGGCTTGAGGTTCTGAGCATAAGGACACAGTTTCCCTCCCTTCCTTTCTTTCCTTTCCTTTGACTCCTTTCAGTCAACTCAGCCCTTGGAGCGTAGAAAAACGTTCGTTTCACTCCGCCCCTGTCTGAAGCGTAGAGAGACGCCTAAGGCAGAATTTTTTAACACACGGGGACGTAGAGAGACGAACCCGTTCACTGGCCGTTCACTCCGCCGTGCCCGAAGCGTAGAGAGACGACTAGGGCACACAACTTGTTGCTTTTACCGTCGGAGCTCAGACCGACAACTTTAGAGCTGCATTCTTGCGACCGCACCCAACCCATGGCAACAACACAACACAACCNGTCGGAGCTCAGACCGACAACTTTAGAGCTGCATTCTTGCGACCGCACCCAACCCATGGCAACAACACAACACAACCACCGACACGACTGCGGGGACCTCAGTGAAGTTACCCCTACTTACTTTGTTGTTGGCACCCCGAGCCCTGTGCTTCCTCCCCCGAGAAAGGACCCGCAGTCTTCCACAGCACACCGCCTCCGGGCAGTCTGGGTCCCAAGCTGTGTTACGTTCCCCCTATCTTGCGAAAACCCATGCCCCGTGCTTCCTGACCCCGGGGACCCGCTGCCCTTCACACAACAGCAACCACCAAACCACAGCACTTGAGACATGTATCATAAGGCCAGAGACACAGGGCAAGCACCGNACCCATGCCCCGTGCTTCCTGACCCCGGGGACCCGCTGCCCTTCACACAACAGCAACCACCAAACCACAGCACTTGAGACATGTATCATAAGGCCAGAGACACAGGGCAAGCACCGTATTTTTAGTTGCTGAGTGTACTGCCCCGTATCCGTAACCAGCCTCATATGGCCATGCCCTGATGCTTTCGAAACGGCCCTGAGCTTTGGCTCCCGCTTGCAAGCCCGCAACAGCTTTAGTGCACACACGATGCATCTCGACTCCAACTTTTTGCGGTCAGATGCACCAGTCGGTTAAGTTGGATTCCTTGCATATGGCACAGTGCCTCTTGCCCCAAAATATTTCAAAACTCGGTCATCACTACGTAGGTGTAGTGTATCTTCAATCTGCTCCACCGCTGCCATTTTGGCCGCTGCCTGCTTCAAGGCTGTCTCGCCGTCGTGCAAGTAGCGCTGCACCGGACCAGCTCGATCTCGCCCGTCGCCTGGAACAGCGCCGACGCCCCTCCGATCCTCAACGAGTGGGACATGAAGCACCGGCGGGAGACCCACCCCTGACGCCTGCCAGCTGCAACAATTGTTGGACCTGAGTCCTGCGCAGCACTTGCCCATCGCCCACCGGAACAAAGTTTCACAGGCTTCCGAGCCTGTGCCAAACCTCTGGGGCGCCAGCTTGCGAAAGGCTCGGAGGGAGCTCACCACACACAAGTTTGGCACTTTGGACTCGTACATGGTCTTGCCAGTGCCGAAGGCCTCCTGGTCCGTTTTGGTCTTGCGGAACTGGAGGGTCACGTAGATGTCGACGTCGTCATCGTCATTGAACTTCAGGTCCACGCCCCTCAGGATCATGGCGTAGTCGACCCCATTGGACTCACCCTTAGCATGAAGAACCAGGCCGTGTTGAGGGCTGCCACGATCATAGTAACATAGTAGCATCGAAGGTCTCCTCGGCGCTGGCGGCCGACTGGGGCCCCAGATGCAAAGCCAACCAAACCAACATGTTTGGAGCAACGCCCAGCCTCCGAGGTTTCTTCGGAGCCCTTTTCTCAAGCGCCCCAAGCAGCATCCAGAGCTGAAGCATCTTCTCAGTGGCATCCCCTTGCCCGCCTCGTTTGTGACCGTCCTTGCTGAGAAGCTTGTCCTCGTTGCCCTCGGCGGTCACGGAGCGGTCAAGAAACTCGGTCGCCCACTCTTGGCGGGCGGCCCAAGCTTTGCACTTCTGGTAGATGCCCGCATACTGCTTTGCGGTGCTCTCTGCGTGGTAGCCGCACATGTTCTCCTCGATCCATTCCTCGACCTGGGAACCCGCATCGCAACTGAATGGTCGTCCCTGTGGTCCGTTGAGGTGGACGTGCGCTTCACCTTGGGCTGCTCGAGCCTTGTCGCGTCTGACCCCTTTCCTGGGGGCACCTGCTCGACGGCCGACTTCGTCATGACCGCCATCGCTTTCATCGCTACCGCTACTGGAGTCTGACATCCACAAAGGGACACTTCCTTGAAAGCTGTTCATAAAGCTAGGGCTGAGGAATATCGAAGAAACCCTGACTCTCAACCTGCCATCCAAAAATGGCAAAGTGCAGTTGTCCAAAGCTCTCAGACGAAAGAATGCTGAAGGTCTTGCTCCCAAGGGCTCTGGTCATCAGTTGGTGACTTGGCAACCTGATTGGGCTACTTGGCCTGCCAGAAAGAAAAAGGCCACTAGAAGACGAGGTACTCTTGTTACGTGCTGTCTTTGTCATAAGATTGGGACTCATAATGTGTGGGACTCTCCTTGTGTCGGCACGCACGGGCCGAGGAGTGGTTCGCAAAGAGCTCTGTAGAAAAGGCTGTGAAGCTGCGTTCCATCTTGGCCGTTTGGGGCACTATGCAAAGTCAAGTTGATAGCGGCATGGGTCAAAGTGTTTGTCATTCTCTGGCTGCCAAGGCTGGTCATCATATTGCTTGGTTCGAACCCGATTGGCAATCCTGGCCTCTTGAGAAATCGTCCAAGTCACACCGTAGAGGTACGTTGCTCAACTGCCGTAAGTGTCTTCGGGTATCCAATGCTGGCTGGGGAGATCGTTGTCGTGGCAATGACGTCCAGGGAACTGCTAACATGCGCGCCAGGTGGCTCCGCATCAAGAAGACTAAGAGAAACAGAACCCGTCTGCTGCAAGCTTGGAACCTGACGGCTGAGGAAGTCGACGTGCGGTTTTGGGCGTTCAGGGTAAAGCTGCTGCTGCCAGCAAACGCGCCAAGACTTGTCATTTGCCTTCTGTCAAGACGCAGGCGGGCAATAAGTTGCCTGGTCAGGCCTCTAACCCTGGGCCGAGCAGTCTTGCCGTGCGGTGTCTTAACACCGGTGGTCCGTGTTGCACTTGGAATGTTCTGCATGATGCCGCCAAAGATGGTGTTGATGTTTCAGGGGCAGCTTATGGGACCTCCTGAGCTCACTGCCTTTCATAAGAAGGCTCGTGACCATGGCTTTGCTGCCTACACTCAAGCTGGCAATGTCGGGCGAGGACGTTGGAACGAAGAACGTCAATGGGCTGGCTATGCTCGTTAGCACCCATGAGAAAAGCAGAGCTCATGCCTACATTAGCCACGCTGGGGGTCAGGCTGTTTTGGTGTGGGCTGCCGGCCTTCTCCTGTGTTCGTGCTACGCTGCGCAAAACGAGCATGTTGACGCGTTTCTTGCTGAGCTGACGGCGCACATTGCTGCTGCTGGCCCTGCTACCAGATGGGCTGCGATGGGCGACTACAACCTGGAACTTTGAACCCCGTGAAAACCTGCTTGTGGCTGCCTTGCAAAGGTATCATGGCGGAGTGTTGCAGGTCTGTTCTCCTGATGGTGTCGCTTTGCCTACCCGGTGGCGTGGCAATCGTAGCATTGATTATCTCGTTGGTCACTGCACGTGAGCTGTTTCCCGCTTGCAGTTTGGCATGAGCAAGTACAACGACCACAAGCTCCTTGTTGGTTCGCTGAGTGCTTCCGCTGGTGCTGAAGTGGTCCATGGACCCTTGCTCCTGCTGCTTCCTACCCCAAGCCGGTTGGTTGGTCCAAAGATGCTTTGTCATTGCTCATTGGTGATGAGTGGCACAACTGTCAACCCTTGCCTGAACCAGGTTTTGTGACCCAGGAAGGCTGCGATGAGTGGTGGAAACTTGCTGTTGACAAGTTGAGACTTGCTTTTAAAAACGCAGGCGTGTCTGCCTGTTCTGAGGGATGTCGCAGTCGCGGTCGTGTTGAACGCGGCAAGTCCCAGACACCCCGCGTCATTCGCTCTTGTGCTGTTGCCAAGCATGTTGAGGGATGCCTTGTTACCAACAGGATTCGTTGTTTGCGAAACTTGCTGGCTCGCCTCCTGTCGCTGCGTGACCACAACGTTGCTGGCACGGACTCCTGTGAGGAAGCGCGCAACCTCAAGCGTAAAATCCAGAGATGTCCTTACCTCCCGTCTGGTCTTGGGCTCACTGCGCAGATTCTTCATGTTACTGAGGACGTCAGAAAATCTGAGGCTAAACTCAAGCAAGGTCAGCTTGCCAGGTGGCGAGACCGTTTACGTGGATCAGTCTCTGCTTGCTTCAAGTGGGTTAGGGGTGCGTCGTGCACTTATACTCACATGGTTTGCCTTGACTTGGTGATGAGACGTCTGGTGACTCCCTGTCCGAAGCCATTGATCATCTGAAAAGATATTGGGAAAGCGTTTGGAATCGCCCGTTGCCCAATTTGGATGATCAGTTTGCTTCTTGTGCCCGGGTGCGTGGGCCGTCGCGTGCGACTGCTGATTGGGGTCCCTTGCAAGGCAGCGAGATGCACAAAGCTGCCCAAAATCAGGCTGGGACCAGCCCCGGTCCTGATGGGTGGTCCGGCAATGAATTGGCTTGCATTCACCCTGACGTTTAGGCCTGCCTGGTTTCGTTCTTCAACAGGTGCGAATGCGTGGGGCTCACTCCGTCGAGTTGGAAGAACCTTCGCCAGATCCATCTTCCTAAAGATGGGAAACCGAAGCGTGAGTCGGACCAGGCCACTCCGGCTGCCAATCATCGTCCCATCGCAGTCTTAAGTTGTTTCTGGAGTACTTGGGCTAGTGCGAGGCTGAAGTCTGACTGCGTTCAGAGCTGGACTCGAACCTGGGTTCCCCAAGAAGCGCATGGAGGCCGACGTGGAGTTGGCGCCTATGATGCCGTGGCGTCCCTTTTGGATGGCATCCATAAAGGTGCCTATCTGGGCACGTTCGATTACTCGCTTGCTTTTGATTGCGTTCGGCCCCGGCTTGTTGAACGTTGTGGAGGCACTTTGGCATGCCTGCAGGCCCCCTGAACATGGTGATGAGTGTCTGGTGTGGTCAGCGCCGCTACTTGCAGCTGTTCGATGCCGTTTGTCCCAATCCAGCTCATTCCTAAGGAGATCCCTGGAGTATGCTTGCCATGGTCTGCTTGCTTGTCGCGCCTCTTATTGACGTTAAAAGCTCGCATCCTGGTGCGGTTGTCTTCTTTTACGTCGACGATCGTAGTTGGGTCACGGACACTGCGGCTGAGTGCCTTCGTGGTGCTCAGCAGTGGCGGGGTTGGAGCCCTCGACTCGGCTTGATTGAGAATGGCGACAAGGATCAGTTTTTCCAGATTTCTCGTTGCTGGTCGGAGGAAGCTGTTCGATGAAGGGGCTGACCTCCGCAAAGTTACCGACTCTCCTAAGATTCTTGGTGTGGTCCTCAAGCCTGCTACTGGCAAAAAGCCCACGGGTGCTGAAATCCAGAGACTGCAGGCTGTCAAGTGGACACTTCAGCGTGTGAAGTGCTTGCCGGTCTCGTTTGCGGTGAAAGTGCTTGTTGCTGGCATGAGGCCATGAGCAAGACTAGATATGGATGGGTCTCGGCTTCCTACCCTGAAAGAAGCCAACAGCGTTGATTGGGCGCTTGCCTGTTCTTGTCGTGCTGCTAGGCAGAGTGATCCAGCTTGCGTAAGATCCTGCTCGGGCACAATTGCTCCTTGGTCTTTCGGTCTGCGTTTGATCAGGCCATGGCTCTTCGTCGTTGCGTGTTGAGTGGCCTCGCGCTTCCTGCTTGGAGAAGTCAATGGGTGCGCGTAGTCCGTAAGAGTATGTGTAGGCTTGGCTTCACGCTTGGTCCCTCCAATTGGAGGTGGCAGTCTGAGGCGGCGCGCGCGTCGCTTGATGTGAGGCATCGCAACTTCCCTTCCTCTAAGGGCGGTTTTGCTCATGTTCTTCGTGAAAGCTGGCGACGGCGCCTTTTTGCCTTGTGGCAATCTAGGTCTAGGCGTGACAGCTTCCTTTGTAGGTTGGTCCCCTACAGTGAGCAGAGTTGTAAATCTGCTCGTGGTTCCGCACTCAAGTCGCGTACCCATTTTTCGGTGCTGTCTGAAGCCGCTTCTTCTGCTGCAAGAAAGGCTACTTGTCCTGAGGATCGCAAGTGTCCGTGGTGCAGTGCTCCTGTAGGTCACTGGGATCACCTTTGCTGGTCCTGTGTGGGGAACCCGCCCCCCTGTAGAAAGCCCCGTGGTATCCTGGCTCTGGGTTGGGCTGGGGGGCTGCGATGTGCTAAGTCATTTGTGTGATACACGCCTGAAACTTCTTGGACCAGGTGCCTCTGGTCCCGAGGAAGATGCTGACTAAGGTTTCTGTCCGGCGCAGCTAAGGTTGCGCCGCCTTCTTGCCTGTCTTGCTCTCTTGCTTGGCACGTGGGTGGGGTCATGGCATTGTCCATATCATCATCATGGCGTCTGTTGCTTCCACCATCTTCGTTCGCATTGCCCCGGGCGTCCTGCTAAAGCGCTTAGGTCCAGTGAACTTGCAATCCGGCCTGCTCACTTTCGGAGCTGTGTGGAGAGCCACGGCTTCAACTGTTTCCGCTCCCTGGACTTATGCACTGGTTTATTTCTTCATTGGCTGCGCAGGATGCACTTTCGTGACCAATCAGTTCTAGTGCTGCACGTTGTTCGTGCCCAATGTGCTTGGAATTGCAAACGCTGCGGCAGCTGGATGGAGAAGTTGGGGAGGTGGTGTTACGCAGATCTTCATGATGTTAGTACTGTCCAATCATTGTCCAATCCCATGTTTAGCTCTGGCATCGCAACGAACACTGTCTGGCGAGTGTCCATGCTGGTCCCTGTCGTTATCTTCCTCATCACTGCGACGGGCTTGAAACTGCCATGTCGGGACGACCCCAACGCGAACAGGCTTGACATGACCGTGACGGGCGAATCTGAGCCCTTCCTGGCCTTTGCAGTTACTGAGCGGAGTATTCTTTGTACTCGGGAGACGCCATACTTTAAGTTTCTTTTCAAGTTTTCAAGACGGGCCGCTGGAGCCATTAACACGGACTACCAAATTAAATAAGCGTCTACCCCGCTACGGGGGGACAATGCATACTCCAAAGTGCTTCCAGAACCGGGGAATGGACTGACCCTCTCTCATTATGTATTGTTCCTCAACTGAGCCATTTCCTGAAACGAGGGAGCTGACCAATTGGACCTTTCATCACTCCGCTGCCCCTTTATCCAGGCCGGTGCATGTTTTTTCAGCACCCCGAAAGCTTTCTTATTTTGTGTTCGTCATCGTATTCTTTACGGCTTTAGCCAGAAAGACAAGTTATACTGGTTCTTCACACCCTTTCCTGCACAAACAACGTGCGGGTCGGCATGATGCCCTTGACCGACCCCTATGCCCGGGAGAGAGAGACAGAGAGAGAGAGAGAGAGTGTAGCCATTTTGGCTCAAGTCTCTCACCCTTGTGGGAACCCGGCTGTCACCCGGGGGACCTGGTGGGAGGCTTGAGGCCACCCGCCGCAACACTCGGCTTAAGTGAGGCCCTTCAGGGAAGGTTNTCACCCTTGTGGGAACCCGGCTGTCACCCGGGGGACCTGGTGGGAGGCTTGAGGCCACCCGCCGCAACACTCGGCTTAAGTGAGGCCCTTCAGGGAAGGTTTCCGAAAGTCCCGCCTTGCAACTGGTACTTGGGGGTACTCGCCCTTGTGGGGGACCGGCTGTTCCCCGGAAGCCCCTGGTGAGGAGCCCAAGGTGGCCCAGGAGTAGGGGTTGGGCAGCATGCTACGACGAGAAGGAACACAAGGAGATCCTGCAGACCCTCGTCTCAGAGCAGCACGCTCTTGTGGAGAAGACAGGCCAGACGCTGAAGCTTCTCGGGAACCCTTTCGTAGAGACGCCGATCGACCACTACATACCACTACGCTGCAAGGAGAACAAGTCCGAGGGAACGAACGTGACTGTGGCAGGGACACCGAAAATGCCAAGTACACCCGATGAGGCCCCCCTGAAAAGAAGCAGACCCGCTCAAAAAGGGGGGACACTGCAGCAGGCACCGCTGTTAGTGCATACGATGCTTGGTGGGACCAGGCAAAGAGAAGGGAGGCAAACACTGTGGCCACGACCGGGAAGCAGACAACTGCGTCTTGCAGGGAACCAGCCTACGTGGAGGAGCAGCACGAAAGCAGCTGCAACAAAAAGCTGCCGAGAGCAGCACCAGGACAGACCAGACGATCCTGACCCGCTTNGGGAACCAGCCTACGTGGAGGAGCAGCACGAAAGCAGCTGCAACAAAAAGCTGCCGAGAGCAGCACCAGGACAGACCAGACGATCCTGACCCGCTTCCGTACCCGGAGTACGACCACCAGGGCCAAGGCGAAGAAACCCAGTACGGAAAGCTCACCCAGTGCTACCACAACCAGGCGGACTCGCACTACTACAAGGACCAGTGGAACGAGAACACCCACGAGAGCTTCGAAAGCCAGCAGACCAACAAGAACAACCCGGCCGACTGCCGGGGGACTCTCCTACCACAACCAGGCGGACTCACGCTTCTACCAATGCCCTTGCCAGGGCCACTCCGAAGTGGATACCCGGGAGCAAAGCCCGACCGCTCCAGGGCACGAAGCCACGGGACACGAGCACCACCTCGAGGAGAACGACGAGACCACGCTCTTCCTCTTCCTCCTCCACTTCGAGCACCAGCCCGAGGACCAGGCCGAGATCAACGGCATCGTNACGACGAGACCACGCTCTTCCTCTTCCTCCTCCACTTCGAGCACCAGCCCGAGGACCAGGCCGAGATCAACGGCATCGTCCTCAACAATGCCGAGCACACGGCCACCCAGGCAGACGTGAGACGGGCATGCGACAAAGGGGCAAAGGGACCCAGAGACAGATGAGGCACTCAATGCCATACTCAACTGGGAACCACCACAGGACCCGTGGAGAGAGCGAGAACCCTTCGAGGACTAGACTCGACCCAGTTCAGGCAGGAGCCGCTCGAGCTTCGGGACTGTTCACGGCAGCGGAAGACACCAGACCGGCCAAAAGAACGCCACTGCCGGGGAACACAAGAGTGGCTGAACCCAGTGGACCACCCCGGCGACGCAACCTGGCGCAGCAGGTGATGAGAGTGGCGACCCAGATGGACAAGACGGCACAGAAGGAGGGCACCAGGAAGACGGACACCCACACAACTGAGCGAAAGTAGAGCGGCAGGTGATGGCTCGGCAATTTTGCTACAGTGCAAATACTTACATAGTATGGGCACACGCCCTGCCGGGAACCATCCTTTTGCAACAAACCTTCTGATGGCCAATATGGCCAGACTCGACCTTCCTCGCACCATCCTAGATAGACAAACTGAGCTGAGTGGCCGCCCTCTAGGCGAACACCCACCTACTAATTGGGGAACCGGGGGAACAATACTTTCTTTCTTGATACCTCACAAGTGGAGCGCCACAGCGGCCAGCACAAGGCTGGCGGGGCCGAAAATTAAAGCACGTTTTTGCAGACACCCCTGGCACCCGCCTTTTCGTTACCTCTCCACGAGTCCTTCTACTGTAAAGCCAAGCCCATCCTTTCAAAATGACGGGATGGGGCCGCTCGACAGAGCGGGGCATGGGGTCTGCCCATCCTCCTAGCCCCAGAGCAAAGCAAAGCAAAGAGAGAGAGCGAGGGAGGGAGGGACGGAGGGTGAGGCAGGAGGGAGGGAGAGAGAGGGAGGGAGGGGCAGGGAGGGATGGAGGGAGGGAGAGGGAGGGAGGGGGAGAGGGAGAGACAGATATGGATGCTTTTGATGGACCTCATGTGGGAGAAGCATTGAAAAGTCAGTAAAGGAGTGAATCTGGGTGCCAACAACTTCAGCTTCTTTACTTGGTTCCAACCGACGAGGCACCCAATCACTCGCACCCTGAAGACCAGGGGCACACGCCTTTCTGTAAAGGCCCAGCCCGTTCAACACAATGATGGACGGGGTAACGCAAACTGCGCGGGGCGGGGGGACTGCCTCCATCCTAGGCCCGAAGCAAAGGAAAGAGAGATATCGAGTCGAGTTGCTATGACAGCCGAGGCTTCGAGCCGTGAAGAAGCTTTTGGAGACAGGAAAAGTACCCAATATTCACGTGTCTTGGTCGCAGATTGGAGTGTTGAGTAAAGGCTAGTCATGATGTGTAGGGCTGGCCCCTGTCAAGCCCCCCCTTAGTTAGTGCATCTCACTTCACTTATCAACCGCTCATATGATGAGACTGCAATACAGAGACAGTCATGAAATCCATGCAAGCCGGCAAGCGAGTCCGTGGACGGGCGGAATGAAAGACACGAGCATGGCTGCACCGCTGCACGTGACACCGGCACAATGGCTCACATGGACAGGTCTTGATGGTCGGCGAAGGCCTTTGTCACTGTCTGTAGTTTTGAGTACGCGTACTTGGATCAGTTTGGAGTGATGTGGGAGCACCGCCGAGGAAGTAGGTGGTGGCTTCAGCGGTTTGGCATTGGGTTTGGGGTTTAGGATTTAGGGTTTGGGCGGCGTGAGGCCGGGCACGGTACCGTTTGAGGGCTTGGGTCGTAAGGAGTTTGTTGATTGAGCTGTTCAGTCCAAGATTTCTTGGTTTGGCTCTGGTTCACTACTGCTTGCTTGGTGCAACCCACTGCTGTTACTGGTGCTGCTACTGCTACCTCTCCACTACCGCTAGCACCACCGCCACCACCGACGATGACAACGACTGCTGCTGCTGCTGCAACTATCTCAGCAACTATGCACAACTACAACTCCCACGACGAAGACGACGACGACGACTACTACTACTCCTACCACTACGACGAGTACTATTATACGGCCACTACCACCACTACTACTACTACTACTACGACGAGTACTATTATACTACCACTACCACGACTACCACCACTACTACTACTACTACTACTGCTACTACAACTACTACTACTACTACTACTCCTACTACTACTTGTTGTGCTTGTCATGTTCCTTGTCCTCGTTGTGGCGCCCTGTGCAGACTGCCGTGCTTTCATGATAAAGTTTGACGGAGTTTGATGTAAAATGCCGGGTTCGCAGGTGACCTGAAGGAGGACATTGAGAAGATGGTCGTTGATTTGGGCCTGTCTTCGGCTGTGTCCATCCATCCTTTCACCAAGGAGACAGTCCCAATTCAGTTCAGCAGTTTGGTCTTGTGAGTTTAGCCTGGACCGGCCGCCTGCGAGACAGCGAGATTGGCAGAGCGCAGAGTGTAAGTTCGAATGGTCCTTTGCCACGTTTCGGACATCGCTGTCCCAGGAGCCATTCTATGTCTTCGAGGCCTGCGATTGCATTGCTTTGGCCTCTTTCCTGGAAGGCCGAGCTGGATTTTTCATGTGCTGTGAGTCGCGGGATGCCAATGCACCGCCCTGGCGGCGCCAGGCCTTCCGAATGCCTTGCTGGAAGCCCTGGCCATGGAGAAGCCTTGCGTGGCCTCGCGCATTTACGGCATGCCCGAAGTGGTGGTGGATGGGCAGACGGGCTACTGCTTTGAAGCTGGCAAGGCGGGCGTGTTGCATATGTTGCTCTGTCCAATTCCATGGAGTCCTGGAAGTTTCTGTCGGAGAAGAGGTGCATTCCGCAGTCCATCTCACAACCCGGAATCGAAGTCGGTTTTGCCACAGTCGAGAGCCCGATGAACTCGAACCGAGAGCGAATAAGCAGCCTATGTTTACAGCCACAGTCTGGCCGTTTGTGGTGGAGTCGTCGAAGGAGTACATCTCGAGAGCATGTCCATTGAGCCGATGCGATCAGCTTCACACGTCCAAGCCGGAGTCCAAGCACGTGCAAACCAAATGAACAGCGACAGATGCCAACATGGTTTAAAGAAACAGGGCAGCAAGAGCAATGGCTTCCTCCATCGTCCAACGATCTTCACGCCGAGAATCTTGTATGAACCACCCCGAGAGCTAAGGATTTTCAGTCCCGGGTTAGAAGATCACATGCGCACCGCCAATCTCAGTTTGGGGATGCGATGAGGGAAGTCGTGACGGGCACGTCCGCTTGTCAAGCTCGCAGGTGGACGATGAGAGCACCTGGGATGCAATGGCCGAAGGCTGTGCCGAGGCTATCGCCAAGACTCCCGGCGGATTTAGTAGCATGAACTCTTGCACAGACCGGGGGTACGAAACGCATTTTCAAAACAAGCGGAGTAGCTCCAAGTTCGACTCAAAGCATGCCGCGTGAAGTGATGTGAAGTGCACGGGTATCCCAAAGCCTGAAGAACTGAGGATCGCTGCCTTGGACGAAGCAGGGCGTCTAGCCATGGCCGCCAACGGGAAGAAGCTGGTCTTTGAGGGCCATGACAAGGCCATCGCGTTGAGTTGAGGACATCTAAGCTCACAGATATCACATGATTGGGTCGGAGATTGCGGCCGTGATTCCTTGGTGATGTTTTATCACATCAGGCAAAAGTTGGTGTGTAATTGGTAACTGTCACGCGAAAGTTGCAACTGCAGAGCAGAGACGCGCACAAGGTCAAGTGCTTCCAACGACGCTCGGCTGTCACGGCGACCACCTCCCAAGAAGCGGATTGCAGGCTGGTGATGTCTCCCTTGTGCCGCCCAGGTATCCTGGACCTCATCCAAGAGAAGGCCAGAAGCACAGCACGACATTTCCTCTCAGGGATGCACAAAAAGCATTGCTTGCAAGCTCACCATTAGCAGGCTCTGCGTTTCTAGAAGTCGCGTCCATCACCCCTGCCGATGCAGCCCCCGAGTGCCTGCCAAACCCTGGGAAAGGCTGCAATGAAAAGTCCTCTGAACTGCCTTAAGATGCGCCAAGACATGTAATGACATGCCGCAAGACTTAGAGGCGGCTTGGCGGCTGTAAAATAAATTATAGCAAACTAGTTAGCTGCTGAGATCGCACGACATCCATCCAAAGATTTCAAGCAGCGCCGTAGACGCCAGCATGAAACCTATCCACGAGCGTATAGCCGATGAATTTTGCACATAGTACTCTGCAAGTCAAAGCAGCCTTTCCTGAGTGGCCTCGCGACAAGGCCAAGTCGGTGCTCAGTGCCGAGAAAGCCGTCGAATTGGTTGCGGCGGCAGTCTCCAAAGCCACCTGAGGACCTAGAACACGTTGTGATGGGTTACAGCCATCCGTGCTGTAGCCGAGAGCTAGCAGTGAGGGCCAGTCCCTCTCCCACCCATTCGGCGATTGGGCCGACATTTCCGGGGTGCTTCACCAAGGACAGTACAAAGGCTAGAAAAGCTGAAGCGCCAACCAGGGCAGCTGTACTTTGTTAGCTGACGGTCTCGACTCCAGACTCCCGGGCCCGGGTGGTGTCTGGTTTCACCAGTGGCTCGAGCTGGCCACAAATTGGTTCGTCCTGGCTCAAGTGGCTCGAATGTGCCACCTTGAGAAACTATCGGTTCTGCTGACATGTTGAAGGATTCGCATGTCAAGTAGACATGTTTGACTGTGTGGCTTGATCCTACATGGCACTGACGACTGGCGACAAGTTTCCGCCGTGTTCGAATTGTACTTTAGGGCTTTAGGATGCGAGGCAAAGAACCGATACAAAAGTGCCTCGACTCGCTACGACATCCTTGCTGATGCTGCCGAAGACTGCAGATAGTTCGAGAGAGACCAGACGAAGCAGGAAGAGAGACAACATCATGCTGACAGGAATCTGCAAGTGCTTGGGTTCAGCCAATTCCTTTTGTTGCGTCCTGCGCAGCGACAGCTTTCTTCCTGACATCACGACTTCGGCATCGCGACCTGGCTATGTCTTAACAACACTTGGGGGGCTTGCTTGGATGATTTTCCCGCCGCAGTCTGGCGCAAAAGAGTTTCACAACGAGTCCTTATCCCACCAGTTGCCCTAGACCTCGCTGCCATGACGCGCATGGGGCCCTGGGGCTTTTGGGATGCCCCCATCTTGCCACCTGCCGTTAGCGTTGTTGAGACTGCAAGGAATGTGCTGTAAATGTAGCCTTCATTTGTTGCTCGGTGGACATCTGTATGCACGCGGCCATCCGTTGAACGCGAGGTTGTTGCCCATTGCCTTCCTGGTGGCGATGGTCTTGAAACCCAAGCCTATGCCCACTGCAAAGAGCCGCTGCGTTTATTTCCAGGTTGTCAAACCGCTACAGTATCCACAGTTCTTTGGTGGGAGAGGTCGAAATGAAAGACTTACAGTCGAATGGCGACAGTTGGGCGCATGATCGCGAGTGTTGATTCAACACAACATCCGAGAGAAGGAATACAAGGCAGCTCCCAGGCTGATGGCCATGATTTTGCCTCACCAGGAGCCTCTGGTGTGCGGCAGTCATCCTGTTTGTGCTGAAGCTCTGGTATCTCCAGGCGGCCCCGCTCGAGGCCCGAGCAGTCATACCAGCCTTTTGCGAAAATCAGCTCCGGCCCTCTGCACTTTGCTGTGAGGGCCGCAGCCATGTCCTGCTACACCGGGCGACAGCCGATCCTGACTCCAGCCCGGCTGGCTGAAGATCATTCTGCGTTGGCCTAGCCCAGTATAATATAAGACTTTATAAGACTCGACCTTTAGTTCCAGAAGCTCTTCCGGAGGCCTGCGCTTGCTTCATCAAAGGCTGCTTGCAGGCGCTGACGCCTTGCAGCATCGTGGCAGGAGTTCCGTGGCTGTAGATTCCCACAGCCTTTCTTCGACGCTAAGCCCTGTTCTGCCGGCAAGCATGATGCTTCCGTGGTGGCACGGAAGCTTTCCACTGCGGCACATTCCAGCGTTTGTCCGCGGTGTCGCACCTCGTAAGCCTTGCAATTGTAACGATACAAGCTCGGATTCAGTCTGCCACACTTCGAGCCCACATGCTACGAGCTTCGCCCTAGAGCAATTATCAAGTCTGATGCTGCGATGGTGGTCGCCGCCGTGACACTGCTGTCTTTCTTGCTGTCAAAGGGAGAGGTGATGTCGACAGGAAGTTGGATGGGCTGAGGAGGTCACTGAAGTTTCTGCACGCCGAACAAAAATTTCCGAGCGGGGAACAGACGTGCCGGTCGGGGCAGCTGAATGCACTGCTCCCTGCAGAGGCCGGCACAGAGAAATACAGATTCTGTGGGCTTTGCGATTCTTAAGCTCATCCTGCAATAGAAGGAGTTTATCCGAGTAAACGATTGGATCGCTTGGCGAGGAGCCATCTTCCTGTTCGACTGCATGGAGTCCGCCCATTGCCTTGCATGGATGAAGGCCCTGCGCGACGCTCCGTTTCGTGAAGGTTGTCGGAGCACTTGTCCAGGTCGTGTTGAGACTTTCTCTAAAGGTCCCTTAGGCTAGCATCACTCAATCTTTGGCATAGGCATCAAACGGCATCTGAAGGTACAGCTGCGGGTTATCACCGATAGCCACCCGGTGGCCGAAGTGATGCTCATCGGCTTCTGCTTTGCTTTCGTGGTGGGGATCCCAAGCCAACACGGCCTAGAGATCATTGCCGTTGCAGTTCATGTCATTTCATGTGATAGACTAGTAGACTTCGGGATTGAGAACACGCGTCCCGTCTGGTTTCCTGAGGTCGAGGGGGCCTCTGGCTTCGGCACTCCTGCGGCCCTCGCGGCACCAATGCTCTACTCCATGGGGCATCCGAAGATGGACTCCTGGCCAAGAACTCTGCGGAACTCCTTAGCTCCTTAATGGCCGGCATTGCGCAGCCGCCCAGGAGTGTGTCGTATGCCTCCTGACTTTCAACACCTTCATGACTATCTTCGGCGCAGTGGGCACGCCCGTGTGGTTCGGCATCGGAGAGGCAGGCGTGACAGTCACAATGTGTTGAGTTGGATTATGTTTGTGGTTGCGACTGCGAGATACTGCGAGTGCTTTTCCTTCGCAGGGCGGATTCAGTTCTGTAGACGTTGCCATTCAGCACAGAAGGTGTTGAGGTTGGTTGTTCGAAACAAGCCTTTCGTTGATGGATAGTTCAATTTAAGGGCTGCGCCAGGTGCGGGCAGCGCGAGTTCGTGCACCAGTAGTCCCCATCTTGGCCCCCCAAAAGCCCGCATCCCTGGGCTAGTCTGGGCGCGCCGAGCCCCGCTGATGCTCATGATGCGCGCGCCTGCGGTGCGCATCATGCGGTCACGGCCGCGGGCGGAAGCAGCATCATCGAATTTGCTGGCGCTGCACCGCGCGGTCCAAAAACCTGCCCCAACGCCACACGGAACGCGCGCGCGTTTCGCAGCCATTCACCAGCTGATTTCGAGTTTCCGCGTCCGTGCCGGCG